>OMKY01255195.1:6948-19966 GCA_900302395.1 Bregmaceros cantori
AACAAAACGAACGCACAGCTATAACACACACACACACACACACACACACACACACACACACGGTCAGTGCGGCGATGCACTTGAAGGCAGCGTGCATGTTTTTTTTCAAACAGGAGACAACAAACTGCGGTTAAAACCGTACCCCTCACGGTCTATTAACCGCGAGGGGGCGCACCGCGGTTAACCTACTATTGCGGTTTATCGTTCAGCCTTAGTAAACAGCATCTGCTCACTTAAACTACAACACATTTATAGTGCATCTGTTGAGGTAAAGAACAGAATCTGTTAGCCTCAACCCTGAACAACAGATTTCTAGTGCCTCTGGTGAGATAAAGAGCAGCATCTCAGATAGGTAAAACATGTTTGACCAAAAAAAAAAAACCCTCTGTAAAACGTCCGTTTTCGCTATCATTTTTCCATTTTCCCAATGTGGAACAAATAAACAGCATAAATAGCAAAACACCAAGATGAATTCCCTATTTTCATTACAAGTTAAAAAAAATAACATATTTTTGACGTCTTTCAACCATTTTTAAAAACAACAGAATACAAGCAGCTAAACAGAGACCAGAAGTGCAGTAGGGCAGGAGAAAATGGCAGCGGTCTATTTTTGGCGTGTGAACTCATCAACTCATGGACTTCAATTCTGCCTTCAATAGAGTCATCCCAGACATTTGTATAAGGTGTATTTGCAAAATGACAATGAATTCTATCCATTTCTGTATGCAATGGACCAAACTTCCTACCGACCTGAAAGTTCAAATATCAAGGACTTTTACCAAAAAAAACATATTTTGTCTAATCAAATATACCAGCATTAACCACCACTTTTGTAGTGTAGCTGTGGATTTATAAAATCATTATACCATCAACGCCATTACTCAAATACAACAGGGGATATAGTTTCTAGGCATATAGTATCACTAATATTTTATGTTCTATATGTTGTATTTATGTTTTCCAATTTTGTGTATATTCTGTTTCTTTTCTGCCTGCATATGGAAACTAGAAGCCCTCCGAGAATCACTTGGCACCAGTGGTATGTGAGCACGCTTTTGTGGTGGATTATAGTCATGAAAATAAATATTTTCGCAATCAGTCGGAGGTGGGACGCGAACCCGACCCGTGGAGCCAACTAGAGTTGGACGATATTACGATAGGATCGTTAATCGCCGATTATTGTTGGTAAGGACGATGCCACATAGAATATCGCATGAATCGTCAATTTAAAATGTTGCGGCGTGCGACACGAGTCAACCTAAACATGTTTAGGTGTGTCACCACACTGGAGCACATACACTGCACGGCTTTACCGCGACGTATGTGTGTGTTGTTGTTCATATAGAATTTTGTCCACGCGGTGCCGCCGACTTTGTCCCACTCTTGGAACGCCTTTTACTGTCTTAGCAACACAGATTAAAGTCTGTGATAACATAATGGCACATTTTATATTATTAGAACAATTGATTAGAAGACATGAATGTGGATATTATGGTAAGAATTAATATTTCTGTCAGGGTAGGCCACTGGTTGCAGATTGTAAATTGTTTCTTACTAAATTGTTAATCTATGTCCAAATTTTGTATATATGCGAATAAGTGTGAATATTAGAGCTGCAGCCGATTAATCGATTAATCGATGATAATCGATTATTGAAATAATCGCCAACTAATTTGATAATCGATTAATCGACAGCGATTAATCGATTCCTTGCTTGGCCCATTCTTCGCTCAAACGTGTTGAATATCTGTCGTTCCCATTGCCAGTCTCCATTCCCAGTGTCATGGCCCTACCTATTCTCTTGGATAGTGAACACTGTTAAGCCCCACAGCAACATATATAACGAGTTAGGTTTGTTGAAAAACCTCCGTTATAAGTTATGGAAGAGTAGGCTCAAATTTAATATTTCTATGCTAAAAAATGGAAATGTTAGCAATAAGTGGAGATGGCGAAACAGCAAAATGTTTGCAATATTAATATCGCAAACTTTTAATACGAATTAAAGTTTCATAATCTTAATAATTTACACTAATTAACGTTCCGATTTTAAATGAAAAATGAACCGATTAATCGGTTAATTGTTAGGAAAAATTGATGATTAATCGATTATCAAAATAATCGTTAGTTGCAGCCCTAATAAAAATAATAGCTTGTTGCGGCTAGTGGTGCAACGGTTAGTCGATGACTAATTAATTCTGAAATGAAATAGACAGCTAATGCAGTAATCGATTTAAAAAAAAATCACCAGTAGTAGTAGCAGTTTTTTGCTGACAACACAACCTTTTGATCTAGACAAACACAATATCACTTTCTAATTTCTGAAAATCCAAAATAGGATTACAATTCAACATTATTGATGAAGAATATGAAACCATCAAAATATTAGTGTATGACCAAGTAATTAATTTAATTGTAGATCTTTTGAAATAAAAATAGCCAACAGGTGAATAGACTAATTGTTTCAATAAACGGCAAGTAATCGACTCTTAAAATAATCGTTTGTTGCATGCAGCCCTAGATGCAGCACTAATGGTATATTATACACAAAGTTAAATCGATCGGTTCTATCGATTAACTATGAAATCATTGAATTCCTGATAACAGCGTGGCCACACATATGAATTGTTTTCATCTCATGTATAGCCCACCCTGTAAATTGCTGCTTTAACATCACGACTGTCCTACATACACACTCTCCTCAGAAGCACGGAAGCACCCACACACACACTCTCCATCCCAGGTGGGCGGCAGGAGGGGAGCAGCTGGCAGAACACATACACACAAACACCACCACGCTCGACAACCGGTCCCTCCTCGTCACAGCTGATCTAACCACACAGCCAAACAAGCAGTCTTGTCCAATTTACCAGCATGGCGTGTGGACAGCTCACAATTGGGTGCTACACAAGTGTGCGCGTCGGGCCTTCGAAGCACGGCGAGGCTGCGCTGCCACTATACTGCACTATAGAATCCAGCTTAGAGACAATCCCAAGTCATTTAGCCTGGCAGGCCAGGACCAACTGCATCCATGTATCGCATGCGACAAGACCATAGACCTAGTCTATGACAGTACCACTGGAAGAAGTCGCGTTTGGGGTGTCTCTCTCTCACTTACCGTAGAGCTCTCTCTACCTCTCCTTGTCTCCGGATATACGGGTACTTTCAGCAATGGCACCGCGCAGTCGGAGGCTTCAACCCGGCTAGGATGAAAGCAATAGGATGACGTCACACACGCTGTGTCTACTTTATAAACAGTCTATGGACTAGACGGTCCGGTGGGTCTGGACCAACCAGACAGACAAAATCAGTTTGTCGCCCCAAATCCAGGCCGTCCAACCGACGCCCCGTTAATGCGGGCCATGTTGGGATCGAGATGAGGGCCTGCTGCGCAGTGATTTGATAACTTCATTTGATTGACATTATTTTTCCACCTCTGCTTAATCCAGACCAAATAATCGTTCTAGTCGCATTCGATGCGTGGGCAATTCATTTGTTCTGGCCCGCCAGGCTACAAGTCAGCCATATGCAAACCATATACGCAGACCGCTGCAAAAAGAACAACCTCATTCATGGTCACGGGCGCCACAAACAAATTTAATTGAATGCTGCGCCGTCGTTACCCCAGTGACCTCATTCCCTCCCACGTCCATTTCATACAAATAGTATTAGGAATAATATTAATATTCAGTGCACTTTAATGACAATATTCCCCGGAATATTCATGCCATGTAGGGCTGCAATGATTCATTGACTAATCGGTTCTAGAACTTAATGAGAGGCACTCAGAGATTGCAAACCTGCACCGTAGTGGTACAAAACATACCGTTAGTGTTAGCAGTATGTGTGGCAAGTGGCAACCCATCATCAATGCAAGTGTTCGTAGAGTAGCGCGATTGCGATTGACGCCATCAGCGAACATTCCAACTACATTTTCCAGCGGCCTCTGGACCCGGAAGTTTAGTCACGTGACCGCACAGCGATCTATCGGTAAGTTGGTGATTAAGTATGATTATGTTACTTATAGGCTACAGAAATGATCTATCAGTAAGTTGGTGATTTAGTATGATTATGTTACTACAGGAATGGGCTACAGAAATGCACCAAAATTTAACAAACCAACGCGGCTAAAAACATAACCTGCTTCGCGGCTATGCCCCGATGCAGGTAATAAAAATCGATAATCGCCAAGGAATTGCGCCATGAGTTCTCCTACCCTCGGCAAGCTTTCGGCAATGTCTTCCCTGATCTCCGACTCTCCCCACTTTCACAAAGTTTGATCACAACGATGTGATCAAAGAAAAAAGATCTGGATCCCTACCACTTTGGTAAAAGTGGTAGGAACTGTATAACTCAAAGCGTTATACAGTGACCTCTCAAACAATCACACACCAAAAGGTGGCAGCTGCCATGCACAGTGCTCGCCGCAACCCATTGGCATAGAGACTGTCGGAGCCGGGGTTCGAGACACCAAGGGTCTTCAAACCTCTGGTCATTGGAACAGCCGCTCTACCAACTGAGCTAACGCCACCCCATTAAATGAAATTCAACTTGAATAACAAATCTCTCCATTTTCTAGAAATGTTAACAAAAATATGATCTAAATCAATAGTTTGCTGTATATCCACGGTGCCCTCGGTGTGTGTGTGTGTGTGTATGGCTATGTGTGCATGCTTGCTTTTTAATATTTGGGAAGGTCGTGGCTCGTGGGTCAATTTTTTAATTTACCGTATTTTTCGGACTATAAGCCGCTACTTTTTTCCATCACTTTGAACTATGTGGCTTATGAGGCGGTGCGGCTATGCTGGGTTTTTTTTTCACCGGCGCGTTAGTATAAAAAAAAAGAAAAAACGCCGCTGGAAGTCACAAGCCGAACCTCTGCAAGATGGCCGCTAAAGGATACGCGCCTGTTTCCAGGTCAGAGCTATGGGGTAGGCGTGTCCTCGGAAACTTTGCACCGGAAGTGGAAGTTGGACGGCACGGCGCATGGAGTGTGACACGGAGAGTTTTACAACAGTTATTTTTTATTTTCTACAAATCCCTCATGGATCATCATGGAAAACAAACATGGATTTCATATGAAGCCGCATTCAAGTTGAACGCCATCGATCTCGCAGCGAAGCGCAAAGAAGTAATAGACCCGCTTCATGTAGCATGGATATCGACGTCACCCGGGGTGAGCATTATGCGAGCAGAGAGCCGGAATGAATATTAGCGCAACAGAACAACACTGAACTCGCCACATAACTGGTATGTTTATGTAGATTTTAATTATTTTATTGGTTCTTTGATTGTGTTAGTGTTCCGCTGTTTGCCGGTGTTGGCTGCATGAAGGGATCGGGTATCACTTTCGTTGTTGTGGTTGTACGACTGTGACAATGACAATAAATATTATATCTAATAAATCTATCTATCGACTCATCTAACTATCTATAGTTTTTGATTGCTTTACTCCTCGTACTCGAGGAGTAAAGCAATCAATGACCGATCTGTTTTGTTTGGCGCCGTTATGACAAGCGTTGTTTTCAGGCTCCGTTCGGAGACTGATCAGTTCAGTTGAGTTCTAATAATTTAAACGGAATATTAATATTAGTAAATGGCCGCGCCTTTTAGGCCGGTGCGGCTTATATAACTTTTTTTCCATGTTTTCTTAAAAATTACGGGGTTGCGGCTTTTAGAGAGGTGCGCTCATTGGTCCGGAAAATACGGTAGTTCTTTTGTTGTTGTATTTTAAGGTTTCCCCTGGGGTGCCCAGCAAAAGTGACAAGCTTCGTGACTAGAGCCAGAGAGATATAAAGAAACCAAGGCCCCACCGATGTAAAGGCCCTGGTTCTAAATCCTCACCTCCGCCACGGCTGTTGACACCCCAAGGTTAATGCACGGGCCGACGACTGTCTGAATCAACACTCAAAAGTGTCAGAGGGGCGGCCCAGCAGCACAGATAAAAACCACAAGCTCTGCGACATCACAAACCTCTATGACAACACCACCACAAACCTTGCTAACCACCAACCAACACACCAGCAAAACTCACCCCGGGGTAAAATACCCACCCCATGCCCTGTGGAAATGTTGTAAACCTATTTCCAGTCAGTTTTTGCACAAATTTAGAGTCCAAAATCCGGCGCCTAAAAATCGATGTGCTCGAATCGTGTTGCTGTGAAGTACTTTGAATTGTTCTGCATGAAAGGTGCTGCATAAATAAAGTTTGATTTGATACAATGAACCATGGGTGTAAGGGGTGTAATTGTATACTGACATAATCTAGGATTAGATACTGTGCACCGTGTACTTGCAAGTTTCATCACACTTTTCCAATTAAAAAAAGATGAACCCCACCGCCCCCAACCCCCGTCACTCTGCACGTACATACCCTCACACGTGTGCACATGCACACAAAAGAAGCGTGCAAATTTGACTTCCCCTTCTGACTGCCTCTTCTTCTCCCTCGCCGTTCCCTCCATTCTTTTGTGGCACTGACTCCAGGAGGTATTCTTTCAACCCCACCAATGAAATAGGGGGCGTTGGAGTCACATGCTGTGTTCACTGTCTTTGCTAGTCGAGTGTGTAGGACGTAATCTCAGCTTTGACCACGAGTGCCCCACTGAGTTTCACACAATTAAAAAACACTTAATTTGTGCTGCAAAGTTAGCTCAGTATGTTCAGGCAGAGCGCTGCATGTGTTCCGGGGGCTGGGGGCGCTCTAGAGGCAGATGTCTTAAATATTAATTAACTCATATCCATTAAAGTTATTTTTTGGGCGCTAGGGTTGTTTTTCATTCTTTTTTTTATTGAGAGAGAGATAGTGACAGGATTAAATCAGAAACTGGGATGAAGAGTCGGGGGGAGACATTGCAGAAAAGCCGGACAGGGGATTTGAGCCTGCGGCACTGCTCGACCTATGGCAGGCACAGTATTGTGCCTGTGGCTTAGCCTCACAGCGCACGCAAGCGTCGTGACAGCGCTTCCCCCTCACTGACATAAGTATGCGACAGGTCTGCTTCCCCGTTCTATCATCCCCCTTCACACTAGCCATGCCAATAAAATATATATATATATAAAAAACGGTGCATATAGTAGTTGAAAAGGTTGACATAGTAGTTGAAAAAATACATTTACAAATACATTGAGTGGTTGTAATTTGTTCATAATTGAACTCAACAAATGACAGATGTGGAATTATGACTAAAAAATTGTATCTATGTAATTTAGAAGTTTCCATTTTAATTCATTTTCCAATTCTCCAAAGATTTGTCAAATAAAAACGTGTCAAAATATATTTAATTATTCATAATATTTATTTTTATTATTTCAAACCTAATGGTGTCCCTATTTGATGATGAAATACAGCTATGTCACTTTTGAACTTAAAATGAATACAATTAATGAGGAAAGCAAAGTTCCTATAACCCTACTGGCTAAATCAAAGTGACTAAGCTTCACAGCAGTGAAGTGTTAAAATGAGCACAATAACAAGATAATAACAACAAATTATTCTCATTCTACAGGAAGATGTGATTGGACGATTTACAAAATTTTGAAAAAGAAATCTTCTGAACAAATTAAGTAGATCAGATTCTGAAATTTGAATTCAAATCAATTAAGTTGTACTAGAAGACACTAATACAAATGAAAATAATTGGTTAACTAATGCATACTGACATGTTTGTTCCCACAAATTGGGTAACGCATCTCATCAAAAATATCAGAACATTTATTTACCAGGTCTCAAGAGTTTTGAACAATACTAGTGGCCATATGGATCCTTTTATCTTTAAAACATTTACATTCCTTCCCTGAAACAGTTAATCTGACGTCAATGCATTATTAATTCTTGTATCAATGTGTTCATGATGACTGCGTACCGTCTTCATCCAGCAATGTTTTAAATATTTAATTAAAGTATTTCAATCAATATTGTTCATTCACAATAATCCTTTCACAAAGAGATTTCAAAAATATTGTTTGAGAAACAAACAGAGCTAGCTTTGCATTAGCCCAGCTAAAAAAAAAGACAGCATCATTCATTCTCTTTGAGGAACTCTGACAAAAGTGACATTTCGCCTTTCAAAGTCTACGTCTTCTAACTTCATCGTCGGTAGATATTGAAGGTCATCGAACATGTTGCATAAGCATGTCAAATTTGACGAAGCAGATTGAATTAAACCGTATTTAAAATATTCAAATAAATCACAGCAGAAGCACGATGAAAATATCATGCAGCCTCCGTTTGAGTTAACAAAAGATTACCCAAGTGAATTGAAATGGGAGACAATCACAGTGCAAAAAAACAAAGTGTAAGTCAGCGGGCAGTGAGAAACACATGGCTTGGCTTCCTTGCTTTCTTTTTCCCTTTCCGCTTGCTCTCCCCACACACAGCAAGGACAACTCCGGTCGATAAACCAACACACATACACACGCAGGCACATCCACACACAAGTTCTCCTGTCATTACCGAAAATAAACATGTCCGAAAGTGTCCAATGTCCCATCCGGTTTCGTCAGAAAACTGCAATCAGCCCCCGTCATGCCGTTCCTTTTCAAAAAGAGTTACCGAGGAGCAGATACGTGACCTATATATATACATGCACCAGCAAGAATGTCGTGAAACGGGATAAGCAAAAAGGAGTCGTGAATGGGTTCACCTCGCAGCCAAAAGCATGGAGGAACGCTCAACACAGGCATGCGCATACACACACACGCACGCACACACGTAAAAGGCTCCACTGAGGGAAAGGAAGAAAAAAAAGTAATTTTTAATTCTTACCGTACATCACGCAGCGTCTGCCGCTCGCCGTCCACACACTCACTGAGGCATGCGCACATACGGTGGTGGGGAGATGCTGTCTCGTGCGCACGCACGCTGGCTTGTATACAAACACACACACACACACACTAAAAGACACGGCACCGCTTCCAGGAGGCAAGGGCTGACTGCATGCACGTGCGCCAAGATATTGAGCAGGAATGTCACCGTGGACTGCGATTGGTGCAGAGCTTGCCTGCCTCGGAGTGAGCTATGCACACGCGCCCCTTCCCCCCTCCCTTCCTGACGCATTCACATGTGCACACGCACACATTCCTGCATTTACTTACGCACGCACACACACACACACAGACACGCAGGGCATAGGGAAACAGCGTCACGCCGCAGCATGCTGCGAGTGTGACCTTGGGTTTTCCTATTTGTCTACAGCAAGTATCTTCCGAGCATAGCACAGGTCACCGGCAAGGAGGTTGAAAGAAATGGGATCCGTTAAAAAGATCTGCAAAGCTTATGCAAAGTATCTCGGAATCGACTCAAGAAAGTCGGGAAGGATTACACACCAGAAAAAAAAATCTAGACGGAGGAATAGAATTTGATGTTGACTGGTGACCTGAGATAAACAGAAATATACAGCTTGGGGTCAAGAAAGCGGCGTCCCTCAATTTAGAGGTAACACGACCGCGAGCGGTCGGCCTTAGGTGACTGCGTGGGCTGGTACGAACTTGTCAGTGAACCGTCCTTGGGAGGAGAGTTTAGTCCAAACCAGTCGTGTCTGGTATGCAGACTTTAAACTTTTTATGATGGTGAAGTATCTATCATAATTACAACATTGAGCCATTATTGCATTTTGAGAACAACAAATATATTATTAATAATACATTATTATTATTATCATTATTATGTAGGGGAATTACCAAATGAAAGCAATATTACTTTGTTATGAAGCTTTGTTATTAGAATGTCATGTTTTAGTATTTGGATCAATTGATGAGAACAAACACTTGACGTAACATCAAAAATAATATCATTTTGAAATACTTTGGCATGCGTGGATGTTAGCATAAAAGTTTGAGGTTTGTTTCGTTTAGAAAGTAAAAAAAATAT
The DNA here is from genome assembly GCA_900302395.1 of Bregmaceros cantori. Lineage (NCBI taxonomy): Eukaryota > Metazoa > Chordata > Actinopteri > Gadiformes > Bregmacerotidae > Bregmaceros > Bregmaceros cantori. Next base: position 16,817 of record OMKY01255195.1, read on the forward strand.
CTGTCATTTTCCATTGAATGTATTCCAATGTGGATGCCCCAAAGATGTACCGAGTAAAGCGGTTGCAGTCAGCAGCATCACAAAGGCAAGCAGTCCACTGTAGTGATGTTGAAAATTTACCTTTTTTTGTGAATAACTTGTAATTGCAGCACCAGTTCATACATTTGCAGCTCCATAGGCAAGACATTCATTGCCTGCGCACAATGTATGAACAGCCAGTCTTCAAAGGATCTTTGATAATGCGAAAGCATATAACAAATACAAAATGTGAGAACTTGCACTGTGCTTGTCAAATTGTTATGGAGTACCCCTGCTCCTCTCTTGTTGAATTCTGTATGTCCAATGGATGAATGTCCAGTTCAAACTGAGGTACAAAAGAATGGTTTTTACAAAGTATGAAATTCTTTGATATTCATGAGGTGTTTTTATGTTTATTATTAATTGGTGTTTTCACAGTATTTATTTATGTTTTGGTTTATATTTTCTTTGGTGTGTCAGTGTTCTCGTTACGTGTGCAAAATTGGTTACTAGATGGTGAAGGTGAGGGGGAGTGGGATTAAATCCTTCCTGCTCCTTTTTGGACATGACGCCTTGTTTAATTGTTTGATCATTTTGATTTACTGATCGTTTGTTCTTTTTTTGTCATGTTCAAAATAAAGCCTGAAATGAAATGACTTAGACAATGTCGTGATATGAAATTATGCTACCTGGTTTGTTGATAGCCTTGACGTTAAGGGCGATTTTCTATCAATCAACAAGATCTAATTGTGCGCCACCATCGGAACTCATAACGCAGAGAGAAAGAATGCAGAGAGAGACAGACACGCAGACAGATAGACTACAAATGACTGGCGGAAATCAAGCCAATAACAAGAGAAATAAGCACTTCTGTGCTCTGGGGAAAAGCTGTTCAAGGCTATGTGGGAATAGGTTTCAGTCAAACAGCCTTCTACCCGCCCACCATGTCGTCAAGCACCATGCTCTCAGTGTTAAAATTTAAAAAGAAAAAACATTAGCTGTTGCAACAAATTACCAAGATTAGACCTATCCTACCCACTCCACTTGTTGGACAAAAACATAATAATAACAATGTTGACAAAGAACGCTTTGAAGTTAATGGCATCAACCTTCCAATGAAACTAAATTGCAAGAGAGGCCAAAACCCTAAATTAATTATTTAAATATTTGTGACTAATTAATTTCTCACAAATATTTGATTAATGTTTGTGCTTGAGAATATTACGGTTTATTTTTGTTTTGCACTATACACAATAAATGGATCAAGAAAACGCTGAGAAAAGAGTGAAATAAATGTGATTATATCGCGAGACATCGTGTATTGTGATATAACATTTTGATATTGTGATGTGGATTTTTAGCCATATCGCCCAGCCATATTAAAATAATCATATTTATAATGGGTGGTGCCAAGAGTCCAACTACAGAGGCATTTTTGCATACCTTTTGCCAATATTAATTTCAGCACAAGCCGTCATCGAACTAGCTAATTTCCAAGTGTAACAGATGTAAGAAGACAACAGGGGGAGCTGCAAGTAAATATCACACACAACGCAAAGTACTAGCCAAACAGAGAGAGGGTGGGAGTTCCCACAATGCAGCGGGACAAACAGGAGGGTGGGAGAGAAGTGAGTACCGTTAGTCTCCAGACAGAACGTAGGTAGGACTACATATAGCAGTCGATTGCCCCCATGGTAATTGGCTGGTCAGCCCTTTACTGTCGGTTCAATCGCACATCCGTTACACAAGGGATAGTCGCAACATACCTTTCACTCAGCATAGCACCCTTTTTCCCTATCTGAGGAATCTAAGGAAGTGTTTTACGGCACTAAACAACGCCTAAAGCTTTCCTCACACACAAGACTCAAAGATAGAACAGACAGACAGCAGGATAGAACAGCTTGCATCTACAGAGTAACCTCAAAAGGTGGCTTAGGGTACTGGATTGAAGGAGAGCTCACAGATGAAATATATTATTCCCTGATCTTAGCCGAGTCGACACAGCGGTACTTTGTCAGCAAGCCAAGCCCAGTGAACCCAAACACACTGAGCTAAAGGAAATCACGGCATTTAATTTGGTCCGCTGGTGGGCTAGGCTGAGCAATGCTAACAAAGTACCGAGTTATCTACGGACATGATTATACAGTACATTATTGAAAATATGCTGCCATTTGGCTTGGTGCTTTACATCCTGTATAGATTATACAGTGTATATTCACATAGAAAGAAATACTGTAAAAATTTGAATTGATTCTAAATTTGCCAACACAATTCAAATACTAAGTATTTTCGGTGAAGTACACCACATGAAATATGTGGATTTCTACTTTGTAGGAAAATCCACTCTAGAAATCTGTATATAAATATATGGCTAATAGGTAATTTGATCAAGCATTATAACCATCAATAATGAAGATATGAGGAGATGTTTGAGAAAATACACAAGACATACATAAGTTCATTTCCAGGAAGCCAACGAACCACACAGCAAAGTCACGTCACACACGTTCTCAGTGCTTCCAATTCATTAGCAGGAGAAAGCATTGGCCGCCTTTCAATGTAAATGGCCCAACACCACCATTGAGAGCCAAGCCAATGTTAATTATTGCTGCCTTTGACTGCAGCATTGTGCGTCCCAGCACTCGGAGACAGTCGTGACCGGGCACCGTTGCCAGAGTGGGCGGCGATACGACCATTCATGCACTTAAAATAATAATATTAGGGATGCATTAATAGTGCCAACAGTAGTTTCCTCAGAGTTCGACAAGTGACCAAGCAAAGTGAACGACTGTCCCAAATAGCATGTCCCAGCCTCCATGCTGTGAGTTTTGGAACTGTATTAGTTAGGGATATTGGGGCTTTTTTTATTAGGGTACCGGAGATTGTGATCGGCCGATCACAATCTCCAGTACAGAGTCCCGATACAGAGTCCCGATCGCTGATACCGAGTCCCAATACAGAGTTCTGATCCTGCAAAAATTGGTAGTGCCCAAACTATTTGCCGCAATTGTCAATTTCAACAATAGTCAAAGTAAATAAACAGTCATTTGGCTCTCCATCTCATTTACCGATCGAGACAAAATTAGGAGTCCCGATCCTTGGAAAAATGTCTGATCACCGATCTGAGGATCG
>OMKY01255201.1:2339-13129 GCA_900302395.1 Bregmaceros cantori
GCGGCTTTGCTTGACTATGAGGTGGGGTTCGCTGAACTCTTTGGGGACTGCGGGGTGTGAATGCAGTGGTTTGGAGTGAGTGGTGTGTGTTTGGGGTACGAGTGGGGCTCATGGAGGAGCCCATTCAGGTGTGAGTGTTCGAATGTTTTTTTTTTGTTTTTTTACTGTTAGGTTCTGTAGCCTCCGGGACGGAGGCTGTTCATGGGGGGAGGCAGTGTAATAATGCTGCCGCTAGTTGGCGCTGTGGCGCCGGGTTCCGCCTGGGGCGGGGCTTCCACCGGATGTGGGGGCTACGCTCTCTCTCTCCCGGACCGCCAACGAGATAGGACGTGTCTGTGTGTGCGCGAGTGACCAGGCCTACTGTGTTATGAAGCCTTAATAAACCCCCAGCTGTGATTGCATCTCTGCTGCCTGAGCCTCTTCACGGGTCTTCACCGTCTTACAACAGTATTTTGGATGATTCTAAATTAATATTATTTAAATTAATATTATTAATTTTTTAGGTGGATAGAAAATAAATACAGAGTTTGAGCAGCCGAGTGTGTGAGAGATGTAAAGGAAGAGTTTTTTTCTGCGACGGTGGCAGAAGGATGGCAGTATTCACCACTCACATTTTGGATCAGTTCAAGACACCCCCCGTGCCCTGTCAGTGGGTTTTAATTAAAGTAATAAATAATGTACTTCACACACTTAAGGAATCAGCACATTATTAATGTGATCTGGCAATATTTGTCATTGTTTCGGCCACCCAACCGCGGTTCGTTCGTTTGGAATGGCTCGCTCTGAACGACACATCGCGTCCTGGGCGCTGCTTGAAAAAAAACTAAACATTGCCGGGTCGCTGAGACGGCGTCTCTCAACTTGCAAACTGTTGGAACAAGTTTAAAAATATTCGATGTCTTCGTGAATCGTGTTGGACTATATCATCGATCGCGATCATATTGTAAATCGTCCCAGCCCTACTTGTGACATTAACTTGGCCTTTAGCGTCACCCGTCTCTCTCTCTCTCTCTCTCTCTCTCTCAGGCACTTTCTCTTGCGCTCTCTCTCTCTCTCTCTGGGTCTCTTTCTTTCTCTGTCTTGCTCTCTCTCGGGTGCTCGTTCTCTCCCTCTCGGTCCCTCTTGCTCTGGGAATTGTAAATCAACAAGGGGCATTGTGTAAATCCCAGTGTAATAAGTGTTAAGAAGGGAGACAGCTAGGGGGGAAAAGCTGTTCCTTAATCTGGCAGTTCTGGTGAGCAGAGCTCTGAGGCGCCTGTGCGAGAGGGGTCAGATGCAATGTTTCGTGCCCTCCCCTTGACCCTGGCTTCGAAAAGATTGTGGATGGCACGTGAACAAGGACCCTCGCAGACAAACGAGTGTCCGAAGGTGCCGAGGAAAGCAAAAGTTAAAGTTAAGCGAACGGCAGGAGAGAGACGAAGAAAGACTGAAAAGTTGGACGGGCTCAACGAATATGCATGTATCTTATACAGCTCTGATTTGCTACTGTGTAGTGTAAATTGACACCTCTACCACCAACCAACAATTAACTCCTGAACCAACTGAACCACTTACAAGAGATCTAGATTTTCCTCTAAACTCACCTAAAGCTGTATTGTGCTGGTTTCGAATACTCAGGTGGCTATAGCTGCAACCAATAGATGATAGAGGTTTTTGACCCGTCTCCGGTTTACTTCCTTAAGTAAACCAGACACTCTATGCTGGCCACATCCGGTGCCATTTATTTTGCCGTGCCTTGGACTATTTTTCAACAGGTCTAATCGGCGGGAGCACACACCTACCGTGTTGATGGCGGTAACGTGCGCTGTGCTATTCCACACCCAAATGCTCTTGTGCAGATTTATGCCCCACAAACGCATGATGAATAATCTGCGCAACCTGTTCCATTTACTCATTGAAGTTGGAATTACCAATGAAGCAGCCATCCCATTGGTCCAGAAGAACATATGACCACATCGGTAAGTAACTGCAGATTTTGCAGTAAAGTCAGATTTTGCTTGTATCTCATCAATACTTATGTAAAACGGAGAGCGAAGCAGGGTGGATGATGTGTAATTTGTCACAGAGTGAGCTGCAGTAAGTGGATTTTGTAACTTTGTGCGTTTTGTGTGACAAATTCATCCACTACGATCACTTTACACAGGGAAATATACAGAAACAGGAAGTGCGTTACACCCGTCACAACAAATGCCAGCCCCCTGTATTTCAAGGGAAAAATCGTCAATCAATGTGTTATTTACCGGTTCCTACGCTGCCGTAGCCCAGGTGTGGGGGGACGGTGATCTTGCGTCGCTCGTTGACGCACGTTCCCAGAATGCCGCGGTCCACGCCGGCAAGGAGTCTTCCCAGCCCCACCTGGCTGATGAACGGCTTCCCACGGTCATGGCTGGTGGAGGACAGCAGAGTTAGACAGAACCAGAGATGGAAAGTAACTAAGTACAAATACTCTGGTACCGTGATTAAGTCAACTTTTCAAGTAGGGTGGATTACCCTAGAGTGGGTCACTGCCTAATGTGGGACACCTAAGATTCAATGCCTCCTGCTAATCCCTAAACTAATGAATGCCAGTAAATGGTAAAAGCCAACTATGCTAATGTGTACATCAAGTTCAGCTGTTCAACTGTTCCACATTAGACAACTGACTGACCCACATTATAAGGAAATTGCAAAAAATGGCCCACTTTTGGGCAATCCACCCTATTTATTTATCTGACCAGATTTTACTAAATTTTCTTCACAAATATCAATACTTTTTCCTACTGACTTTTCGAAAACAGACTCACTACTTTTCATAGACTAAATATAGGCCTACTAGAATCTGTGAGAACTATTAACATTAGATAGAATAGCTTAATGTAAAACACGACAAGCTAAGAAATTATTCTTATTCTTTCACAGTGGGTTCATTATCTAGTACTTATTACTTTTGAAAATTATTTTCAGTGTATTTCAGACCCTGCATTTTCTTTAACGTTGATTTAAGACATTTGGATCAGTGCTTTGTAATCTTACTCAAGTTGTTTTGTATGCATTTTACTTTTACTCGTAATAAATCTGTTTACTTTTCCCATCTGTGGTTGGCGGTGAGCCAACACTTGTGGCCTGGGAATTGGTAGAACAGAACACAGACGCCGGGGCCTGCACTGCAGACCCAGAGAAGCTAGAACTTGGTTCCAGAACTTCCCGTTAATGAAAGAGAAGGAGAAATGAAACAGCAGTTTCATGACTATAAGATCATGAACTTCGCCACGATTCCAGCGTGCGCAATAACGGACATCAGATATAATCTACTGGCGCGCGCGCGCGCGCACAGACACCCACACACACACACACGTGTGTGATGGTTACTTTTTTAAAAGTAATTATTTACAGTTACGAGGTAATCATTGGAAATTGTAATCAGTAAAGCGAGATCTCGTTATCGCACTTCCAGGCCTGATTTTACTTTCTGAGTTTCTGTTGAACTAAATTCAGCTCTACAATCAATTCAACAATTTCATGTCTTCCAGTGGTTTGGGGCTGAAAATATAATACATATTACGTTATAAATTATCTTGTTGTGTCATATAAATGTGGGGTCTCCTGTAAAAGCGACTCCTCTTCACATTTACAAGTTAGAGCCTCGACTTGACTACTGTCATCGAATTAAGTAGTACTTTATAAGTCTCCCTTTCCAAGCAGATCTAACTGTTATCCAGATTGCAAAATGTAGTTGTATGTAACACTTTCTTAACGTGTTACATGTAGTCCGTTGCGACCAAACTCCCGCGTAATACATGGAAATACAAATACACACAAACACTCTGATACACACACACACAGACACACACACACACACACACACACACACACACACACACACAAACACAGTGGTCTGCGGTCACGCCACCAAACTTAACGCGCGCAGCGCCAGTCGAGCGTCCTGCCCTGTAACATGCGCCTCTAACTCCGGGTCACCTGGAGTCGAACTTCTTCCCGTCCAGGAATGTTCCGTTGAACTGGTACCGCACAAAGTCTTCCAAGCCGACCTCCCGATGGCACACCCGGGGCACATCGTACCGGTCCACCACCACGTCGATGAGCGGCGCGGGGTCGGCCGTCGTCAGCGCGCAGAGGACGGACAGCAGCACCGCCCCGCAGCGCTCCATAGCACGGAGCTCGGGAACTCTGTGACGGACTGGTGTGTTGTCGGTACCGTCTGCCAAAAAACCCGAACACGACAAAACCAGCGCTGCGTAGCTCGTGAACGATGCTGCCAAGAAAACGAATACATTAACCATTTCAACCCCGATAAAAAAAACTTTATTTGGACTGATATGCTGTTTTGGTTGATGCAATGTATGGTGCTGCTTCACAACATTCAACACAATAAGTATCCTAATTCTTACCAGAAAACAATTTGTATGTGTTGTAAAAAAGGAAGGAAAATATACCTCTGGTAGTAGTTATATTTATCACATACTTAATTAGTATAGTTATCCGTGTTCATCAGAGAATTGACTTGTCTGTTCCAAAATAACTTCTTGTATACTTGGGAATGTAAGTATTGTATGAAACGTCACACGGACGTGATTCATAGTTTTCACTTTTTCTTAAAGATTCTAACGCGTCGATTCACACAAACGCGTCGTTTTGCCCATCGCTGATGTCCCCGTTTGTGCCGGGGGTGGATAGGCCGAGATGGGTGGGCTCCTAAGCGGGAGGAGGGCTGCCAGGGCCCGGGAGGAGCACTCAGACCTTCGGTGGGTCTGGAGGAGGCGATATGGTTGAGTGCAGGAATTTGTGTAAACGTGTGACCGTGCGCCATGACGCAGCGCGTGCGCCGTGACGCACCGCGCGTCCACAGGCGCGCCGCCAAGAACCCCTCCTCCTTCTCCACGTGTATTGTTGGCATTTGGCCAAGGACGCTTCGTCGGCAGTTTTTTTAAATGCTTGAATTTTCACAAATTAACAGAGCATGGCGTCCTTTAACCAAAGGGCAGTGGATGAGGCATATACTAACAATTAAACGCCTAAGTGCTGGCATCTGCAGTTGGCCAAAATTAAATATTGTTTTTAAGAAAGTATCTTTACATTTTCATTTTAGAAAAATAAAATGGATACAATTTTTACAGTTTCAATGCGCACCTTTAAACCCTAATGCCTAATGTGGGACAGTGAAATGTAGTGCTGAACAGTTGAACTTAATGTTAGACTCATTGCCATAGTTTGCTTTTACCATAGTTTCACTGACATTCATTGGTTAAGGGAGGAGTCAGGGCCACTGGAGCTTAGGTGTCCCACATTAGGAAAATCTACCCTGTATAACATCATGAATTGTATTACATATATCTAAACACTTCCAAATATCCAACACAACCAGCAAAGTCACAGTGACTCATCGTGTTTCCGCACTAAATCTATGACAGTGGTGGACCACAATCGTGTGGGACACCTAAGCTCCAGAGTCTCTGGCTCCTCCCTGAACTAAGGAAAGGAAGCAAACTATGGTAATGTGTCTAACATTAAGTTCACCTGTTCCACCATAGGCAACTGACTGTCCCTCATTGGGAAGCTGCAAAAAAGGGCCCACATTAGGGCAATCCACCCCATCTGTTTCTGTGCGTAGGTGGCCATGCTGAGGTCAGACGTTGGTCAGTTCAGCTCTGTTTGCCCTTCTCAACACTAGAGGTGGTGAATGGGGGGGGGGCGTAGGCCTGCTGAGACTTGACCAGTTGGTGTGAACGAAGCAGGCCCCCAGAGAGAGAGACAGAGGTAGAGAGAGAGAGAGAGAGAGAGAGAGAGAGGAGAGAGAGAGAATTTGCCATTTGTTATTTGTGGTGGAGTTTGTGCTCCACTTGTTGCACTGGCCTATGAGGGAGACAGGAGACACCCCCCAGTCACCCATGTGTCCCCAATACCTACACACTTTTAAGATAACTTTGTTGTTTTATAGGGGGTTAGTGTTGGCCTTGAGGAGTGAAATAGTGAAAATGATGTACATAATTTAAAACAGTTTCAAACATAATACATAAAAAAAATGAATAAATAAAATAAAATAAAATAAATAAATAAATAAATAAATAAATAGAAAAATAAAATAAATAAATAAATAAATAAATGAAACAGGCAAAATCAATAAATATAAGTGCTGGTTAGAGAGAGAGAGCGAGAGAGAGCGAGAGAGAGCGAGAGAGAGAGAGAGAGAGAGAGAGAGAGAGAGAGAGAGAGAGAAGGGGGTGCAAGGGTGTCATAGACTGCTGACCTATAGTCCAGTAGCGTAGCGAAATGTAAGACAGTGTGGGCCATTATCTTAGCTGTCATAATAATAATAATAATACTAGCGTTGGGTGATATTAGACCTAATTAAACACATATTTCACTCCTTACGAGCCTATTTAAGAAACTGGCCCATGTTTGTTCTCTTCTGAATTATTTCCATTCTCCTGTTTTTTTTATAGGTAGCCCTATATTGTTCCCTCTATTGACATAACCTATTATATGTTATATGTTACAAGAAAAATAAAGTCTCTCTCTTCTGTGTCTGAGGGAGGCCTGATAACTTCCCTCCAATATTTTGAATATTTATTTTGCATTCGCTTCATTTTTTAAAAAGTGAGAAAATGTTTTATTTACCGACACGTTTTCGAGTTGCCCATCAGCCAGGCTCCTGTGCAGAGATTCCAGCAGAGCACCGCCGTCCTGTCTTCCTCTCTCTGCGCCCTCCTTCCCCTCTCGCCCTCCGCCGCTCTTCGTGCACCCCCTCTTTGCTTACTTCCTCCTGCGTGTCAACCAATCGCTGGACGCTCCGTCAGCTACGTGCCGAGGTGCATGGAGCTTCTACCAGTCTAGACACCCAACTTTTACCCCGTTGTTTTCGTTCGTCTCCATGCCGAGAGGAGCCATGGATGCGCACAGGGGCGCACAGGACGAACCTTCTCCGCGGATCCCGGGGCTTCTTCTCCTGGTGTTGGCCGTTCTCGGGTTGTCGGACGCGCAGTACGAGACGTACAGCTTCAGCGGCTTCCCACGGACGGACGTGGAGCCGCTGGACGCGGTATACGCACGGGCTCTGGAGTTGTATGCCGCGCGTAACTGGACGGAAAGCGCGCGGAGCCTGGAGCGCAGCCTCCAGCTTCACCGACTGCTACGAGATAGCGAGGCCCACTGTGGAAGTCGCTGTAGCCGGGAGAGGGCAGAGGAGGTGCCGGGGGGAGCGCCGGAGGTATACGCGTTTACAGATCACAGACAAGCTGGAACAACAACCACGCGTATACACGAAGTAGCCTACACCCATCACAATAGATCGTATTTTCGATGTTGTCGCGCCATGGGCTGCCTGCCTCTACTTCTTTAACCTTAAGTAGGTAGAAGGGCATCTCCAAGTAGGACATGTTGGAGTACGACTCATGCAGAAACAGTCTACCATAACTACACAATAATAACATGAAAGCTATATGAATGGGAGAGCATAAAACATCATGGAAAATACTAATCATCAGGTGGTCTTTGTACAGTGTAATTGTCCTAGACTTACAGGACCTTCCAAAGTGCTCAGTTTTGCAACATCGCATCCATCCACTGACACCACAGTGCACCTATAGGGAGTGTTCAGGACTATCAGCTTAAATTCTGTCTATACGACGCCGGTATCATGAAACCGGTAGAAATGCATTTTTTGTGCCTGATCGAGAGGTAGTTCCATGCGACCCGTCCGCGGCCCGAGGGTTGTAGGGCCACCGATTGGTCAGCCACTGCTTCGAACTGATTGGGCGATGCAAATGCGTGGGGTGGTAAATTAAATACGAGTTGACGCGCCACAAGTTCAGCTACACCCACGCAGCGGGATAATCACTCTTGGTGATTGATAAAATTATACTTTTATAAATAGGATGGGTTGCCCTAATGTGGGGAATACTTTTCAACTTCCTAATGTGGGACAGTCAGTTGCCTAATGTGGGGCAGTGAAATGTAGTGCTGAACAGTTGAACTTAATGCTAGACACATTACCATAGTTTGCTTTTACCATAGTTTCACTGACATTCATTAGTTTAGGGAAGAGTCAGAGCCACTGGAGCTTAGGTGTCCCACACTAAGCAGTGGCCCACATTATCCACCTTATTTGATTTGACTACATCTGGACAAAACCAAATTTTTGTATTTCCAATGGATTGATTTTGCTGATTGCAGCTGGACACTCCGGGAGACGATGACTTCACGTTGAGTCTGGCGCGACACTTTGTGTTGCGCGCGGCATGTCTGAAGCGCTGCAAGTCGGAGCTGCCGGCATTCTCCGTGGCGTACCCGCGCAGAGACACGCTCGAAGCCTTCGACGACCGCCTGCCCTACCGCTACCTGCAGTACGCCTACTACCAGGTAAGACCACATTTATACTACAAGTCTACAACCGATTAAATTGATCGCCAGATAATTTGAGGATCGATTATTTGGCAGCCGATTGCCCTAACGTGGGCCCTTTTTTGCAGCCTCCTAATGTGGGACAGGTTGAGGCGGAACAATGAAAACAGTTCCAATGTTCAAAAAGTTGAACATTTGAACTTAATGGTAAACACATTACCATAGTTTGCTTTTACCATCATTTCAATGACATTCATGAGTTCAGGGAGGGGCCAGAGCGTCTGGAACTTAGGTGTCCCACATTAGGCAGTGATGGCAGCATTAGAACGATGCACCCTACAATAAAGATAATGAGCTTGAGTGAGAAATTACGTAGCACGGAAGAGTAAGGGTCAATCTGTAGAGGTATGTGTGTAAAGGAAGGACACAGCCTCTATCATAAAAGCTGTTTATTCTTCAAGAGTCAAAACAGAATGAGAATGGACAATGGAATACCCTGTGTCTTGGCAGACAGTGCTGTGGGTGTGTCTCTGACATCACAATGCAGTTAGAAAATGCATGCATGCAGTTATGGAACTGGATGACACAGTGTGTCACAGAGTGTCAAGTGTGCATAGAATTTCCCCTAGAAATGCGAACCGCTACAAATCTCAATTCACCCCTTGGCACTACCCATTACCCCTACCCCTCAGTTTTGTGTGTTCATGTGTAGGGGTACCCCAATTCTCGTTATGGCAGAGGGGTAGGGGTAATGGGGAGGGCTTTGGAGCCCCTCCAAAAGTTAGCGGTACGGCCAGACAGACTACGTTTGGAGGGGTACGAAATATTACAGAATACAACGCAAAACGTTTCAACAATGGCAGCGCCCGACAGGAAGTTTACCATAATTTAACTGTTTTAACCGTTTTAGGTTGTGCTTTACAAACGGCGCCACCGTGTGACAGACAGCAGCGCTGCCATTCGGTCGGCGCTGTCTGTCACACGGTGGTGCCGGTCGCTCGGTGCTCCAACGCGCCGTTTGTTAAAACAGTTAAATTATGGCAAAAATAGCCACTTACATTTGTGTACTTCCTTCTTGTCAGCATGTTTATTTCTGAGCTATTTCTTGGCTGTCACTTTTGGTTATGTCACCAAGTTGATGGGGCGGACCTATGACGTAGGGGACTGTGAAGGGGTATCCCAATTCAAATTCCCCATGCGTAACGTATTTGTGTGTGTGTGTGTGTTATAGCTGTCTTGCTTGTGCGTTCGTTTGGTTAAACATATGTTGACGACTTGACGCTCGTGTCGGGCGTACAACTCGCCCCTCGCCCCTGTCTCTCTCTCTCCATCTCTCTGTCTCGTTATCTCTCTCACCTAGTCTCCGTCTCTGTGTATGGCTTTGTAAACATTTGATAATAATTCAAACATTTAAAAGAGAGACAGATAGCGAGAGTTGCCCACACGGCTGGAAGTTTAACGACGGCGGGTCGCATTCAGGAAGCGATCTTTCTGTTTATCTTCACGGATACGCGGGGGGATCGCTACCGTTCAAACGTAACGCGCCCACCCTGTCACTTACTGCGTTTCCAAGTTCCAACCGCATTTGACGCCTAGTGATAGTTTCACATAAAAGAGCGGCGCGTGACTGTCTGCGGTACACGGAGCTGACTCGCTCTGTTCTAAAGTATGAATACAAACCATTCATTAATTATACAGCAAGGCAACGGACCGCAAAATATCCGGTTGGTTAATAATATTGTTGTTCAATTATATATTTATTATGCTGTATTGATGATATGGTATGCTTTTGAAATGCATTTTATTTTATTCAACTTACTTTTCTTTTTCATATACTTCTTTATTATAATTTGCAAAATATTTTTTTAGTAACATAGGTCTGGAAGAATTTGAGGAGGAGAATATTGCTGCTTTTTTTCATTTAAAATAGATTTGATTTTAATATATATTTTTTACTTCCTCAAAAATGTTAGGCAATTCGATGCTACTGAGAAAGAGAGAGATAAGGGAAAGAGAGAGAAAGAAAGAGAGATGGGGAGAGAGAGAGAGCGATACAAGGAAAGAGAGAGAGAGAGACGGGGATAGAGAGAGAAAGAAAGAGGTAGAGAGAGAGAGAGAAACAAGGAGAGAGAGAGAGAGAGAGAGAGAGAGAGAGAGAGACGGGGATAAAGAGAGAAAGAAAGAGAGAGTTGGGGAGAGAGAGCAAAACATGGAGAGAGAGAGAGAGAGAGAGAGAGAGAGAGAGAGAGAGAGAGAGAGAGAGAGAGAATGTGACAGAGAGAGAGAGAGAGAGAAAGAGAGAGAGAGAGAGAGTGTGATATAAAGAGAGAGAGAGAGAGAGAGAGAGAGATAGAGAGAGAGAGAGAGAGAGAGAGACACGCACACATTCAGAGGAGAGACACCCAGAGAGTGAGAGAGCGATGAAGACAGTGATGTGGCGAGAGAGATTGAGA
>OMKY01255204.1:8765-22043 GCA_900302395.1 Bregmaceros cantori
CTGTGGACAAGTGTTGAGAATTACCACTCGTGCTACAAACACTGGTCTGTCCAATGTATCCAATGTATGTGATGTCCATATCAAATAAATAAAAACCTAACCTGATCCCATTGATACTCGCGTTGACACTTGCAATACCACTTTGGATTAAGGAATGCATACCTTGGGAGACCTTGGTGGACATGCTCGGCTGTTGGGACTTCCACTGTGTGGTTGGAACGGCAACTGCAGAGAGAAGCAGCGGCCGCAGTGTCGAGAGTTCGACTACGCTCGTCCACTTGTCTGCAATGTCTACCCCCGATCTCTTCAACCCAGTTTCCGACTAATCCTATCCAATAAAAATGGAAAAACGGCGCTGACGCCGGAAAAAACAACTTAAAAAAAATGAGTTAAGATAAGATAAAATAAGCTACTTTATTTCGTCACACACACACATACATGTACAGTGAAATTCTTCTTCCGCTTTTAACCCATCCCTGAGGAGCGGTGGGGAGCGGCCGGGAGGGCAACTCCAGATTCGGAGCCACTGACTGGAGCAGGTTAATTAGAACATGTTTTTGGTGGTGGGGGAAACTGGAGTGCCCGGAGGAAACCCATGTAGACACGGGGAGAACATGTAAACTCCATTCAGAATACTAAGTGGTATGTATGACTCAAGTAAATGCAATGTCTTGTCACAAAATGGTGACGACACCTGTTGTTTTAAAGTAGAGTGGATTGTCCTAATGTCCTAATATCCTTGCTAAACTAATGAATGAACAACACCACTGGTGAAGAGACACAGCTCTGGAGGAAGTGTTCCCTTGGTGAATTTCTCTGCGATTAATGATACGCCCAAAAGTCAGAATTTTCACTGTTCCGTCCAAACACGGTGTCCGTCAGAACACTTGATCTCAGTATAATTTAACGTCTATACAGTTCGCGGGGTACTTCCGGTCACGTCCGGTGTCATTTGGTTCGCTGTGTTTTTGGTCGGATTTTGAACTGTTGTGCGTTTTGTGTGTTTTGCGTACTTCGGTCCAGCACCAGAGTTGGCATAGGCAACAATAAGGCACCGGAAGTGACCTGCAGATGCGTGGGACAAAATGACTACCCCCAGTGTTTCGTACGTAAACTTGTCTATTAATTATCATAGTTTACAAAACGTAATCCACTATCCATGACCCGACCCTTTCGTCGAGATGAGATGGAGGATTGATTGGTTTGTTTCTTGGGCCTGAGTGATGCATTTGTCTGCAGGAAGAAGGTGCTTCAATGGCAGTCTTGCACATGGGGATACCTGTTGACCAATCGTGATCAGTCACAAGACAACGAAAATATATGTTCCTGTGCAAGATACTTTGGAAATATGGACAAAGATGTATGTGATGAGCATAATGCAATTATATTCATGTCTTTTAGGGAGCGAGATAGAGACTTCAACAAAGTTAGATAGAACAAGATATACACATACAGAGACATACAGAATCAGCGCACGTGAGAGAGAGAGATAGTGGGAGAGAGGAAGCGAGAGAGGTAGAGACTGTGAGAAGAGACCGAAAGAGTGTGCCAGACAGAGAGAGGGAGAGAACGGGAGACAGCGAGTGAGAGACAGAACGAGTGTGAGAGACAGAGAGAGAGAGAGAGAGAGAGAGAGAGGGCTCTACCGCAGGGCGCAGCAGTAAACAGCGTTTGAGAGCCAAGGCCAGCAGAGTCCCTGGCGTCTACCGTGGGTCGAGGCAGCGCCGGATCTCATGTATCCGTGGTCACGACCGCCACCACTTCCTAGTGTTGCACGGAATGAGAAAAAAAAAAAATCAAAAACATAAAATACATGTCGGTATTGGTTGTCGTTCGGTCGGGGCTTTTTGGAATCCGACATGAGCCATCGTGCGGTGTAGCTTCTGGAACCAGATGCTACTTCCAGCATCTCTCTCTCTCTCTCCCCGTCCCGCTTTCTCTCTCACTCTGTCTCACCCTCGTCGGCTCTCAGCGTCAGGGATGAAAACACCGGTTTGGCTAACGTCAGGAAACACATTTGTCGAAGTGTCACGGAACGGCTCGGCACGCACGAGGCGTTCCCGCCTCCCACCCCTCCTTCCCCCGCTGCCTGTGGTTCGGTGTCGTCGAATCGGTCGGTCTACGGAACGGACCGGGGTTGGCGGCAGCGGTTTTGTTCTGGTCGTTAAAGGAGCATTTAGTGGTGGGCTTCAGCCAAACTTCCAGGGTAGACTAAGTCGTTAGTCTGATCCTTCAAATTCAATGAGCAATATATATATAACATTTAGGAACAAATTGGAGAAAATTAAAGTATTATATTTCTTTCTTATTTTCTATGGCACACCAAATCTTGAGCTAAGCAGTCTTGTCGCTCTAAGTCAACTCTGTCCAGAGTCAGAGTAACGCCATTACAAGATGAAGCGTGCATCTTAATTAATAGTGAAATGGGATTACGATCACTGGGCCATAACAAACATTAACATAATAAAACTAACATGTTTCATGTCTGCATCTCTGCTATTGGATGGATAATAGCAATTATGATATCAATGGTTACATGACGACTAGCGTAGAATAGTTCAGCACCAAACGAGGCGAAAACAATTCCTTCAGCATCACTTTCAGTTTATTCTCAATGTTTTTTTCTTCTTTCATATATATATATATATATATATATATATATATATATATATATATATATATATACCCGCGGAATACAGGGGGCTAGCATTTTGTCCCGCTGGGTGAAACGCACTTCCGGTGCCTGTATGAGTTCCATTTAATCTTGTCGTAGTGGACCACGGTGGCTCATAAAAAACACACAAAACGCTCACCAATTCAAAATCCGACCACTAGATGTCGGTCTGTGATGTCGGTTCATCATTTTACATAAATATTGATGAAATACAGTCAAAATCCGACTTAAGGTTACTCACGAGTGGTCACATGTTCTTCTGGACCAATAGGCTGGCTGCTTCTACTGGTCGTTCCAAAAGGAATGAGACTGTATATGAATATATATATAGTCTATATAGTATATAATATGTATACTGAATGGAATGTGTGTATGTATATATATATTTATTTATTTATGTATTTATTTATTTTTTGGGCGCAAGTACCGTTTTTCATTCTTTATTGAGAGAGATAGTGCATTGCAGAAAAGCCGGAGAGGGTATGCGAACCTGCACATACCCGGAGGGGGTATCTCTAACGACTCTGCCACCTCACGCCCCCTTCTTTCATATATATTAAAACATTGTTGCCGCATTCATGAGTTTTTCCTTTGCTGCATCTGCCAATTTTCCCTTCTTCGTTGATAGGGTTAGGCTTAAAGTGGGAAGCCGACCTGCAGCAAATTTTGGGAGTCAAACCCACAACGCTGCATGCTCCATGATCTGAACCAAAGGCATGGGAACAAATCTGCTGCACTGCATAACCGACTAGGCTCCGGTGTCGGCATGCATTCATGAGCTTCGCAAGTGCCCAATTTTGCAACAAATTGCAATTGGACATGGATTTCCTTGCAACGTATTCTTTCCAGAAACAGATGCTAAATTTGTCTATATGATTTTATTCATTTATTTTTTTGAAATCTTACAGACTGCACACTACCCTCCTCTCCCGCCACGCCACCCAGGGCATGTTCCTTGTTACCGGGGGTGAGTCAGCTTCGAGCGTGACGAGAACGTCGAGCTCCAGTGGTTTGTCAATAAAACTGATAAGAGAGGAAGTCGGCAGAGAATTGGCATGGAATCGATCGCTGAGCGAGCAAATATTGGAACGTGTGTCCCGGATGTCTCCAGCGGCCAAAAGCGTCGCTACGGTCCGTTTGAGCGTTTCCCACATTGTCGCCCCTCCAACGATAGCTGCTATTTACAAACCTGTAAAAGAATAGAAAGGTCTGCCATGTCTTTCCAACAACGAGTGGGAATAACAGAGTAGAACTCGGGTTAAAAGGTTTTTACAATCTCTTTGATTTAAATACGATTTGTAGATCTGTATAATGATTTTCTATGGTGTTCAAAGTTTACTTAGTCCAACAGCCAAATATTTCAAGGCAGTGACCCAAAGGCGAAGGAATAGGACGCTTGCAATAGCAATATGTCAGAATAGTAAGGTAGTGTGGAAATGTAGTTGCCATGCTTGCCGGTGGCGTCACTCGCAATCGCGCTACTCTACGCGCACTTGCGTTGATAATTGGTTGCCACACATACTGCTGGCACTAAAAGACCTATTTTTGTACCACTACGGCGCAGGTTTGCAATCAAAGAATGCTTCTAGTTATTTTATAGTAAACTGGCACAGCAATGCAGTATGAATCACAATGGACGTGTGTGATTACTTTTTAATGTAGCGGATGATAATGTTGAGCTGTGGGATGACGTGACGTCGTGCAACCACTATTTCCGGTTAATTTGCCAGTATTCCATTTGGGACAGCACTCATTTGTAAGAAATTAACACACTATTCATGAAGTGTTCAGTGTACATAATGCACCAAGTGTTCATACTGCAAGCACATGTTCGAAATAGACGCCCACTCCAACTGACCTTTGATGGCATCTATTGTGATGTCACAGTTTGTTCTGCTGTCCGTGGGTGCAACAGTAGGGGGCCTAGTTGGGGCAAAAGTATGCTTAAAAATAGCACTTTACTTGACACATGTCGCCTAACCCTAACCCTTTCTCTGCCATATGCAAGAATCTTTCAGAATTCCAAGAATGAGGAAGACAGGAATACATTTTGATCAACACCTTCAAAGTAATCACACCATTTGTACAGGTTCTGAAGTCCCCCAAGATATTCTGTAAAAAGGATATCTAAATATAATACATAACTATAAATAGGAGGATTAATTGAATTTTCTGAGGAAACAATGTTTTAATGAAGTTGTATTGATCTTTCAGAGATATTTTTGCAGAAACAAAATCCACAATTTCTTTTTTCCCAATTTTGCTACTCCACTCTGTGAGTATAGAATTGTGTTGCAAGTCCCACATTCAATGGCAATGATGTTTCTTTGAATTTGTGTATCTCTGCAACTGTTTAGGAATTTATTTCATTTAAAGTTGTATGTTTTTCCTATGCATGGCCATCAATGCATGGTAATTTTTCAACAGATTCAACTCAACAGATTTTTATATATATATAAAATCACAGCCGAAGCTGCCTCAAGGCGCTTCACAAAAGTGATTACGTTTTTTGCTATTTAACGGAGGACTGGAAGAAGAGAGAAGAAAGAAGAAAAAGGAGATCAAGACTTTCAATCAGTCTCGATCTTGGCCTAGTTGAAAAAATTACCTACAGTTTTGGATTAGTTATTGTTAATGTTGATTTGTTTTGATTGGTTAACAGAACTCCTTTAACGGAGGACTGGAAAAAAAGAGGAGATTGAAATTTTCAGTCAATCTCAATCTCGGCCTAGTTGAAGAAATGAACTACAGCTTTGGATTATTTGTTGATGTTAATTCATTTTGGTTGATTAACATTACTCCTTTAACAGAGGACTGGAGGAAAGAGGAGATTGTGATTTTCAATCAGTCTCAATTGTATTGTAGGGTTAGGCTGCAGTAAATGTCTGTGGGGTAAAGAACCCACGACACTCCATTGCAGTGAACTGAGCCACGGGCACTAGAGCACAAGGCCTGCCTTCTGAACAGAAATCTGTTCCATTTAAAAGGTTACCGGCCGATAAGTGGTCTCGCATGCACCCCCCCCCCCATCCAGCCCTTATGTTTGAAAATGAAAGCACATGCCTGAGTATTACACTGTTGTAATGATTATCCCAGGTTAACTAGCTGATTACTAACTGGTCGTAATAATTATGACCAGTTAACGGTCATCCCAGATGGCCGTGGCTCTAGTTTCTCCAGGGGGAACGGGAGATCCACTCAAACCTCTTTAACAGAATCACAGGCTGCGGGGCTTTCCTTTAAACTGCCAGAGGAGAATCTGTTGAAATTCACTTGATACTGCTTATCTGGGTTAAAGATTAGAGAGAGAAGGAGGGGGGGAGAGAGAGAGCATGAGACGGAGAGAGCAAGATACAGAGGGTAAGAGAGTGCAAGATCGAGACACAGCGAGAAGGTGAGAGAGAGGGTGATAGTATTGTTGTACATATGATATATGTACATATTCCATATATAGACATGATGCAATGTAAATAAATGCACATGTCCATAAGTAGAACGTACATGTATGGATTACATATTTTTCCATCTGCAACCGCTGCACAAAATATCAGTTTCCGCACTATGGATTTGCACAAATGTTTTTTTTGGCGACTTTCAAAACTAAACCCAGCACACCCTCCGGTGAATATTATGTAATACAAAAATAAACTTTTTCGCCGTGTCATTAAAAGGTTTGTCCCCAAGTTCAGCCTTAATCTTAATAATCTCTAATAAGGTTTTTATAATTAATGTGTTTTTAAATTTTGCTTTCATAAGATAAGATACTTTATTTCATCACACATATACATGTACAGTGGAATTGTTACTCTGCATTTAACCCATCCCCGAGGAGCGTTGGGCAGCTGCGGTGCAGCGCCCGGCGGCCAACTCCAGATTCTGAGCCAGAACCTTGGCCTGGGGCATGACTGGAGCAGGTTAACTAGAACATGTTTTTGGTGGTGGGGAGGAAACCCACACAGACACGGGGAGAACAAGTCCACACAGATAGGACCTGTCCGAGTCGGGATTCGAACCCAGGACCTGCTAGTTGTGAGGCAGCAATGCTAACCACTGGACCACCGTGCTGCCATAATTTATTTCAATATGTACTGAGTGTTTGTTATTTACTGTTAAATGTATACTTTGGCAATGTAGGATGCTCATTAACCTTGCCAATAGGTTTGTGTGGATCTCACATTCTCTCTCTCTCTGTATTTAGAGGCGCCTTTCATGGCACTCAAGGTTGCAAGGAAACAGCTAGTTAACCTGAGATAATCATTATGACAATGTAGAGATGAAGAGAAAGGAGAAGAGAGAGAGTGAGAGAGAGACAGACAGAAAGTGAGAGCAGAGAGGGTGAGAGAGCGAGATAGAGAAGAGCGAGACAGCAAGAGATGGATAGCCAATGCTTCTGTTTGTTATGACAGGGCAGTTGAATCAAGTTACATCAGAGACAGTTTGGCAATATTTGGATATAAAGTTTGCAATTTCACAAGTCTTATTTTCAAGTCTTTCCCCTCACGCTGTGATGTTGTTGAACTATCCAGACAACAGCGAACACTCACACAGTGTGTTACTTTGCGGACCGACAACCCGGTGAATACTTAGCTGTAGCCTTGTAACGTTGCAGTCCAACATACCTTACCTGGCACATATTATTACATCCTACTGTGTCACTTTTCCTTATTGTTACCACTGTGTGTGTGAGTGTGTGTGTGTTTGTGTGTACTGTGTCCGACCCGAATTCCATTCATGAATATTGCTTGTACTGTATATGCAGCGGAGGGAATGAAGGTGATTCTAATTTAGATATAGTCAGAGCGGCGGAGAAAATCATCAGTGACCCCCTATCCTCGATGCAAGACCTTTTCCAGGACAGGGTGAGTAACCGGGCCAAAAACATCGTAGCGGACCCCCTCCCATCCCTGCGCACCACCTTTTCTACCCACTTCCCTCGGGAAGACGCGACACAGCCCTGCGTAATAAGACCTCTGGACTGAGAAACAGTTTGATGCGGTGATGCTACTGAACGCAGGGGGTAGAGACTGCTTGATATGTTGACATGTGCTGATTCTATGCCAATGCATAACTTATGTGCTGCTTTTCTTTGTGTTGACCTTGTTCATTACCCGTTGCTCTTGAGAGAGTCGTTTCATGTCCAACTAAAATTCTGTGTGTACTGCTGTCACATATATGCAATATGGCAAATTGAAATGAATCTTGAAACTTGATTAAAGATATGAAAACCAACGAGAGAAAGAATGACAAGAGAGAAAGATAGAAAGAGCTGGTCAAAGATGGAGTAGACTTAGTGCTCATTAGCAGGTAAAGATGTGGTTTATAGAACACGTTTACGTTACAATCAGTCGACGGCCGACACATTCAAACAAGCAGAAACATTATGAAACATCATGGAACGCCACACTAGCATTATACACTAGCACACGTGCAAGCCATTTACAGATAACAGCTCCAAACAAAACAAAACAATCCCCTGCCCCCGTCAGTCTAACATCGTGTTCATATAACAACTCAAACCAGTCAGTGTTGCACTTGTCAAACACAACGTTTGCTGCACGCTGAGGAGGAGAGGAAATGCGTTCGACTGGGGTCCATTAGATTTGTATCCGGCGAGAAAATTGATCGACAGTTAAACACAGATTTGTTTCAAAATGTTTTGAATCGAGCCGTGCCGAAAATAGAGGCCCTGTAGTGACGGAAGTCCAGTGGACAGTGTAGTGATTGGAGTAGGGTGGATTGCCCTAAAGTGGGCCACTGCCTAATGTGGGACGCCCAAGTTCCAGTGGCTCTGGCCCCTCCCTGAACTAAAGAATGTCAGTGATACTATGGTAAAAGCAAACTATGAAAGTTGAACTGTTCACTGTTCCACCTTAGGCAGCTAACTGTCCTAGCTAGCTGCAAAAAGGACCCACATAAGGGCAATGTGTAGTTAGTAGGGTTAGGAGACTTTCGAGTCTCCTATTATAAAAATGTAAAAAGAACAGTGTAACTAAGTTTGTTCAAAAGATGTAGCACAAATATTAAATTGCATTATACATCAGCTAATGCTCGTCATAAAAGTGCCCAGGTGTAATTCCACATCTCTGCACTGGTTGGTGCTGTTCCTGGCAGAGATCAGCAGGTGGGAATCTATGCATTTAGTTATTTTTTCTATTAGGCTCCAGTTTGACCACATAAGCATATTGGAACTAAAAAACAGCATTATTCATCTCCCTCATCACGTGTGTTCTTCCAATGCAAATGAATATTAGAGTATTAAGGACTAAAAGCAATAATAATAAGACATTGTGAAATTACATATAACCATTTAACATAGGGCATAGATGAGCCAAGTCACTGACTAAGCCTAAGGGTGGTGCAACAGGGCACGACACGGTTTCACAGATTATGTAGTATTTATGTACCTTATGGCATCCAGTCTGAACACACAGTAAGGGATTAAAGTGGTTGAACAAGGTAGTAGTTTATACTCTCAAGTGATTGTAATGTAATGGATATTGACACATTAGATATAGCCATCGTTCTGGCCTAGCTAGCTTATTTTAAAAGGCAACTGTACATAAAAAATGTAATGGTAGTGTTTTCATAGGTTAGCAGTGTTGAGAAATAAATTCACCGGAAATAATAATAATGTGATATTTGGCAAAAAGAAAATAATGTGTGGATTTTTAAAACAGCATCAAGACATTGACATATTCTTTCAAGTATTTTTTAGTAACATCTGTAATTTTGTATATACTTTATATAATTTATTTTACTTCTACATTAGCCCAGGCCGCATGCTTTGTGACATCAGTTTGTGGTAGTAGCAAGGTTCACCACCGGTTTCCATATAATGTCCCACGTTGCCAGTTTTCATCTGTGCACACATCCCAAAGCAGGCTGCCTCGGCGCTGCTGGGGACAGATGTCCTGCATCCACTAAACTCTCGTCAGAGTCCAGGGGACCAAGCATCGGCAGTTTTTTCTCGGCAATCGGAAGGAAACAAACGTGATCGGCCTCGGAACACACAAACTCCGTAAACGTCCCATGCATGGAGCTCCATGTGCTGTTCGGGAGAGCTCTGTCTGTGGAGAAGACAACAAGGGATTCCTTCCCACACCTGTGGACTGGTGTCCAAGCTACACAGCCGGAGACGCGGTGAGAAGCGGCGTCGGCGTGACAATGCTACGGTGTGATGGGGCAGGAGTGAAGGATCTTGTCTAGCCGAGCGCTGCGGTAAGGGTGAGAACCTGTGGAAGTCACATTGAACTGAATTAACTTTATCGCTCACTGGAGTTACACCTCTCTTGGCAATGCAGAACAAAACTAGAAACCTGTCAAAGACTTGATATATTATATAATGAAATGAGACTATAACAGGCTATATAGAGATACTCTTGACCGATCACAATCCATGAAAGTCTTAAAGTGGTCGATTGCCGTAAAACTGCTGTTCTCATGCCCATGCTGCTGTGAATGGACAAGTTCTGTAGGTTCATATAAACCGAGTCGGATGTTTATGATGACATCACTTCAATTTGGAGCCCCCTGAAGACCGGCCTACCAGGCGACAGAGGTTCATCCGGTACAGGTCGGCTGCCAAGTTAAGAGCAAAGTCCTGCACGGGTCCATTCTTTGAGACCCGTACCCACCCATACCCGTACTGCGTAGCACCGTACCCGCCCACTAACCCGAGCTCATTTCAAATTTAAACCCGTACCCATTCACATTCTATCCGTTACCCACCCATGCACGTGAAATCAAAATTATTCCCATACAACACTTAACTTTTTCAATGCGCTACTGAAAACAGCAGCGGCAGCGCCAATGTGTGGAATGTGTAATGACGCTTACACACAGACGCACAATCACTGCGCATACACGCCGACTGGCTTTCTTTGTCTGTGTGTGTGTATTTATTATAGATTTGAAACAGGAAGAACATTATTTTAGCCATGCACGGGGGCCCGGTGGAGACATAACAAGGAGTCTTTCTAGACGTATAGGAACATTAAACCAAAAACATAGTAGAGTAGTTATTCAATGCCAGTTTCCGCGTCCGGCTGATTCACGCATTTGTTGATGCGTGATGTTACGATGTCGCCCTGGGATGAATGCGTGAATCAGCCGGACGCAACCGGCGGAGCAGCGTTGGATTTATTCGGGGAGTGCATGCGTGCATGTCTTCTACAGCTCTGCACAAGAAGTGCTCCCGTGAAGATGTACGAATCTCACATGCTAAAGGCTGTGGATTGATATCTATTTGCGCGTAAAGCGCAGGGGGCTGTTTTGCGCCCATATACATATGTATGTAGTCTACGGTTCCACAGTTCCCACCTGAGCGCTGACGGCGGGCACGCGCACACCGCTGGGCTCGTTTTTGACTCGGGGAAAGCGAGCCCATATACGGAGCAAACCAAGTCCCACAATGGGGGGAAAAAGAATGAAAAACGACACTTGTGCCCAAAAAAGGAACTTAAAAAAAGGCTGAGTAATGAATTGTCAACATGATTGTTAGTTGTTGCAGCCATAGTAAAATGTAATAACACTGTAACAGGCGCACCGTGCTGCACTGCAGGTAAAGGAGAACGCTGAGGCTGTGCTGGAGTTCAGAGCAGTCTCTTCATTCGAGACGTGTGTGTGTCCAGGCGCGTGGTGTTCCGATCTGCCGCGCTGGTCACCATGTTCAGCACGTCATCCTGGCGTTCCAGCTCCGCCTCCGCGTCCAACGCCAGCGTCTTCAGCTGCAGCAAGATCTGGAGAGAGCAACGCGCAAATGGAGCAGGTGAGTAGTAGGCGCTTGCTACACATATCACAATCAGGGTTGCAAAGATACATTGATTCATTGTTGAGCGATCGATTATAAAATTAGTTGGGGACACATTTAATATCAATGATGGGCAAGGAAATTGTTGATAATATTAATCACTTTAGCAGTAAGTATGTCTTTCCTGTAGGAAGTCTGTCAGTTAAGTAATTATTTCCAAAAATAAAAAATATGAATTGGACATAATTGATAACAAAAAAGCATGAATATTATTAATAACGCCCAAAGAAGTATTTGTGTCAAAGTATTTAACTTAAATGTTGTATATTTGTTGGAAGAACACCCAAAATGTATTTAATATGTTTGACAAGTTTCATCTTCTTTTTTGCTAAATTGTTGCTCCATGCACAGATTCGTCGAGAAAATCAATTAGGGTGAATTGCCCTAAAGTGGGCTCACTGCCTAAGGTGGGACACCCAAGCTCCAGAGGCCCTGGCTCCTCCCTACTCTTAATATGTCTAACATTAAGTTCAACTGTTCAACACTACATTTCACTGTTCCACCTTAAGAAACTGACTGATCCACATTAGGAAGCTGCAATAAAGGGTCCATATTAGGACAATCCGCCCTAATCAATTTGATTAGTCGATCAATACATTTAATGTTATATCAATGTTTTTTTAGCTACATAATCAATAACTAAGCCAGCAAAAACAAAAGATGTACTAAATTGATATATCAATCAGCACAACAATGATGTTCTCAAAGTAACTATCCCAGGTAGCAGAAAAATATTTTCTCAAAAATCCCGTAAAATAATCTGATTTTGATTTCAAATTGATTAAACCTACAACTCCAGTAGAAAAGAAAACCTGTCATAACAAAGATTCCACTATTATAACGGTTATTATTATTATTATTATTATTATGGTGGAGTTTATAAAAAACAGAAGACGAACAAGGGGGCGGTGGTGAAAGAGACTAAATGGACCACAATGTGCCAACACAAACCTAATGGAACACACACTCCCTCTGCTTTCTCAGATAACACTGTTACTGCCCTCCGGCTCACTCACATGCACATGCACAGACACACACACACACACAGACACACTCACACACACACAAAACAGCATGGGTGTATGCACACACCATAACAGTCACTCACATATGCACAACTGCATGTGCACAGATACACACACACACAATCGGAGGCAAATGCGCACACACACACACACACACACACACACACACACACACACACACACATCAGATTTGAGCCGGTGAACACGCTGTGCAGGAAAGCAAACAGATTTTAACAACATAAGATCACAAACAATTTGGCTGGTTTGGCTTTGATAAATCAGGTTAAGCTAATACAAAAACACATGGGACAGCCATCCCTCTGGTACAGAGATACTGATGTCATCGGATTACTATAACCAGATATAAATTGCTGTTATATTTTTTCCCATATACAATAATAGCCAGGATTCCTTGTATTCCTGCCTAGTTATCAGTGTTGGTTAGTACTACATGTAGGGTGGATTGCCCTAATGTGGGACAGTTAGTTGCCTAAAGTGGAACAGTGAAATCTAGTGTTGAACATTATGTTGGACACATTACCATTTTGCTTTTACCATAGTTTCACTGAAGGTCATTGGTTTAGGGAGGAGCCAGAGCCACTGGAATGTAGGTGTCCCTATTGGGTAGTGGTCCACATTAGGGCAATCCACCCCTACACATAACAATATGACAACAAACAATGCTGATAGTTCACTTGTCACAAGGCACATTTGTCACAAGGCACACTCATGGTCCATCGACATTGTGATGTCAATGGACCATACCATAG
>OMKY01255208.1:7294-18399 GCA_900302395.1 Bregmaceros cantori
GACAAAGTTTTTTTTTTTTTCTCACTGAAAATTCTGTCTTATAATCAGGGCTTGAAAACAATTATTTTTAAAATGGTCTGTTCCGAGCGGTTCAGGCAGGCCTATGTTTAACGTTTTCGTTCTCTGAATCATTCCATTCAAAATATCGGTACTGAACCGGTTCGGAATGGAAAAATTGTGTTCGTTCTTAAAGTTCCAGGAAACCCACGCAGACATGGGGAGAACATGTAAACTCCACACAGAAAGGATCTGTGTGGAGCCCCCCACTGGTGTCGGCCTGGCCCTTTCTCCACGCACCTGCAAACGCGTCTGTGCCCACCGGGCGTGAGGTGGCTCATGCCGTATGCCGTCCTACCGCTCGTTGCCCAGGACAACGGCAAAACACGGATGCTCTTTTTATAACCCTGCCTCCCCAGAAATATATTTCTGGTCATCAACTTTTTATGGCCCAAAGGTTGTGGTAAACAACAAACGAACGAAAACATTTCCAAGCAAAATGAAGTGTGTGTATCTGTGTGTGTGTGTTTCCTGCATTTTCTGCAATACATTTCGGGGTCATTGAGTCCAGAGTGTTAACAGCACAGATCCACCTTAGTACACATTTTTCATTATAGGCGCCACAGTATATATAAATGTAATCTGCATGTAAGACCATGGTCACGATTCCAGGGACTCAGAAGGTTCTGCATTCAAGCAGATCTCTCAAGATACATCGGTCTGAAGAAACACCTGGCGGCCTATAGGCTCTCGCTCTCTTCTCAAACAGCGCCTGTCGCTCTCTCTTTCTGTCTATTTCTCCACCTTCTGTCTCTCTCACATCTCCATCTCTCTCTCTCTCTCTCAAAGCACAGTCTGAACAGATCTGCATTGTATTTGGTGCACTTCATCTAATGCACTGTAATTGTTTTATTTTGGTTTTTTTCCCCGCAGTGAAGCACTTGGATGCGACGCGCTCTATAAATAGACTCATCATTATTAATAGTGCATTAAGAATGCACTTCTAAACAACAGATACTTTTTTCTTTATAACATTGTGGGATTGCAAACCCTTCGGGGGTTTAATAAATACGGCAGTGTAGTCAGTTCAGCCAAGTTCAGCCCTGGGAAAGTATTTGATGATAGAAAAGTCATTTTGCCAGTGAAGGATGGCTTTCAGGTCAGCCCAAGGCACTGCTGCACAGGCCTCATTTCTCACATCCGCCAGCTCCTGGGCACACAAGCAAACAGTGTTCCCGCCAACTCTCGCTGGCATCGTGCGGTGTTGAAGATGGCCTGGTGGAGAAATGTTCCATACTAGCCTGGCGTACCAGACCGAACGGCACAAAGCGAATTACAAATCAGTGCCCCGAGATTTCTGTTGAAAGTTTTGATGCATTGTCGCTGTGCCTCGTTCACACATCTCATTCCTGCTGAGCTGCGATTTGTGGGCCAAGGTTTTTGAATGAATCACCAAATAACAGCCTATGAATATCTGGAAAAAAAGTAAGAACTTGCCACTGCAGAAAACACTTGTTTGTGGGGGGTGGGGCTGGTCCCGGCGCGGAGCGGCATACATAGTCTTGTTGCTGTGGCTTTGATCACAGCACACGCAGCACACTTGCCCTAATGGTCATATACTGCACGTCCTCTCGAACCTGCTCTCTCATCTCCCTTTCACACTAACATTGTCAATAAAATGAAAAAATAAAAATCCGTCCCGGGGCGGAGCGGCATACATAGTCTTGTTGCTGTGGCTTTGATCACAGCACACGCAGCACACTTGCCCTAATGGTCATATACTGCACGTCCTCTCGAACCTGCTCTCTCATCTCCCTTTCACACTAACATTGTCAATAAAATGAAAAAATAAAAATGGTGCTTGTGCTGAAAAAAAATACTTTAATGAAAGAAAACACTATTTGTTGAGAAGTAACTTTACTCTTTTTACTCAAAAGTGCATTTTACATTTTTTAGAAGCTTATTTAACTGGTCAATTCAACTAAAATATTTTAGTACTCTTTCCATCCCTACCAGGAGCTGATGCAATGTAAAAAAATAGTTTTACAAAAAGTATTTTTTCCAAGTATGAATTAAATTATTCAGCATTAATCTCCATCACAGTTGCCACGGGTAATCGAGTTCAATCACCTTTCCTTTTTTAAATGTTTTTTTCCAGCCCATTCAGGCTGTTTTTTTTCCAAGCTTTATTTATTAGGGTTAGCGGAAACACGTGAAGATGGGGGGAAGACATGCGGGAAATAAGTCAGTGGCGAGATTCGAACCACCAACTCACCGCGCCATTGAGGCCAACTGAGCTACTGGGCAGCACAAGTTCAATCACCTTTCTAATAAGCAATTCTACATAGTATACCTTTAACCTTCATTTTCACGCAATTACCAGCCAAGAAGATCTTACTCGTGGATCTGTGCGGCGTGGGCATCCATGTCCCTGACGGCGGAGGACAGTTTGGTCAGCAGCTTGTGGTAAGTGTCCAGGGTGGTGAGGTCGTCCTGTCTCAGCAGGAAGCGCAGACCGTGGCCCTCGGTGCGGCCCAGACTGTGGCCTGAGGGGGCCGCCATGCTGGTGATGGTGTGCTGGGCGTACACCATGGGAGGCAGCTTGTCTGTGGGGCACACGTGCGTTCATGTTGAATTAGGGATGTCAAAAATAGCTGACTCTGTGATCAGGGCTCCGAACCGGTTCAAGGAACGAAAACCGAAAACGAGCTGAATTTTACGGAATTTTACGAGGAGCAGAAACGGAAAAAGATTTCTTCAAATGTTCCGGGACAGAAACAGAACATTATGAAATCCAGTGAAAACTTTTTTTTTTTTTTCTGTTTTCTATATATTTTAACATATCCTATGTTTGGGATACTATCACTGTCAGTCGTCAAGCCCCATGCAACTGGGGCTCCATCTTGTGGACAGACGAGGAAGTGAATGTAATGCTGTTAATACAGTTACACTGAAGTTTGAACGTCGACCAAATATATTTTGAATAAAAACAACATCTAAACTCAACATCGCACAAGGTTCAAGGAAGAAAAACTTAACCCTAACCCTAACCAAAAACAAGCAGAATTTTATGGAATTTTAAGATGAGCACAAACTGAAACAAAAAAAGGTTTCTGGAACAGAAACAGAACATTATGAAATCCTCAAAACTTTTTTTTTCGTTCTTCATATATTTCTGTATATCCTATGTCTGGCTCTATTTCAGTCCACTTTCACTGTCACTCGTCAAGACCCATGCATCTGGGGGTCCATCTTGTGGAGAGACGAGGAAGTGAATGTAATGGCGTTAATACATTCGCCCTCAAGTTTGAAAGTCTATATTTTGTAGAAACTATATCTAAACTTAACATTGCACAATAGAAGGAACTTTAAGAACGAACGAAATGTTTGAGTTCTGAACTGGTTCAGGACTAATATTTGGTGACGGATCAGAGAACGAAAACGTTAAATATAGACCTCCCTGAACCGTTCGGAATGGAGCGTTTTAAAAATAATTTCCTTTTCAAGCCCTGCATACAAGCATGCAGACTTTTAAACAACGTGACCAAAAAAAGGTTCTTTTGTGTGCATTGTAGCTGGCTCTTCAGAGCAGCCTGTGGCTTAGTCTCACAGTGCACGCAGCTGCCCTGAGATCAATTTCTCCGGCTTAAGTATGCAGGTCTGCTTACCCCGCTCTCTCGCACTCCACCACCTCCTGATCTAAGCCAGTCAATGAAAAAAAAAAAGAAAATAGCATAGAGATAACTGCTTGAACATTAAACTTGGATGTAACTGTTGAAGAAAGGCTGTGAAGCCTTTGAGAAGGTTTGGAAATCAAAGCTGTTATTGTTGGATGCAGATGTAGAACTATGGTCACCGAGACCCCCGTATCCTCAAAGTTTTTTGTGTTATTTGTGTTTGGGCATTCATTCTTGCTTTTGATGTGTTTTGTGTGTTTTGGCGTGACCGGGTCAATGGTTAGCTATTAAAAAAGGTTGCCAAATTTTAAAAAAAATTTGGCACAGTTATTGCTTAATGCTGCACATAGTTATTGAATAGCTTTTTTCTTGCTTAGTGTCTAGTTAAGTGGACACTAAGCAACTTTTGCAGCCTGTTTTTCTAGTCGAGTTAATTTGTTCACTACAGCATAGAGGAAAAGGAAAAAAAAGAATTAGTTCTATAATTTATTATCATTAACTTTCAGTACCGCCGACTACCACACAACCTAAAGAAAACACATAGTTACTGCCCTAAACATTTAAAACATGGAGTCTAGAAAGTTCAGACAAATAGTGTATATCTGGAACGAGTTGACATGTAATGTCCCGACTTCATTTCCACATAAAATGTTAAGAAATGCATTTATCAAGTTATAGGAAACTCTTCAGTTACAGTCGTTTGGACCAAATTGTGCATTTTTATTTTTTGTTTTAAAATTATTATTGGGGTGCAAGCCCCGTTTTTCATTCCTTATTGGGATAGATAGTGACAAGATTCAATCAGAAACTGGGATGAACAGTCGGGGGCAGAAAACCCGGAGAGGGGATTAGGACCCGCCGCACTGCTTGACCTATGGTTGGGGGATGCGTTCTATAACCACTCTGGCACCGTGCGCCCCCAAATTGTGCATTTTTCAGTAGTGAAGTCACCTAAATAAGCGCAATCTGACATAGAGACACTGCCCGTAGAAAAATTCCCTTTGGGATTATAAAAGTATAACTCTTCATCTCCTATTGTATAGCTATTATTGCCGTTCATGTTTTAAACATATATATTTTTAGAAGAACAGGAGGCAAACGGGTTTGTAATGTTCGGAGGAGAGAACATGCGAATGATACGATATAATGTGGCGAAAATACCTCCGTGTCGCATTATATGTCCCCCCTCTGGGAAATGTGCGCTGCGTGCAGCGTTTGGTAACCCAACCACAAACCACAACAGCACTCGCTCTGATCAGCCCCGAGCTGATCTGGCAGGCGTGACCACACCGCCGCCGCACGGTGCAGGCGTTCGCTCGCATATTTCTCACAACTTCGACCAACTTCAACAAGGGACGCTCCAACAGAGAGATGTGGTGAAGGCTAATGGGTACATTTGGTAGAACTTGTAAAGGTGACAACGGGCAGGGTTGTCAGCGTCGCCACGGATTTGGGTTTGATGAGATGGAAGGTCGATGTTAAAAGAATGCTGTGTATTGGTTGAGAGACATCATTTTTACAGTGGCCATGTGCACCAACCTCTTTCAGGTTCCCAGTTTACAGATGACAATAAACACATACTTACTGCTAAAGATGTCAAAAGACATATTTTTAGAACGTAGACAATCTTTTTTTTTTTTTTTTTTTTTTTTTGGGCGCAAGCGCCATTTTTCATCCTTTTTATTGAGAGACAGAGACAGGATTAAATCACAAGCGGGATGAAGAGTCGGGGGGAGACATTGCAGAAAAGCCAGAGGAATTGTGCGAACCCACGGCACTGCTCGACCTGTGGTCTGGGGGACGCGCTCTCTACCCGCTCGGCCACTGCGCGCCCCCAGAACGTAGACATTCTAATCACAAATTCTAACCAGTGCTATTTTTAGCCAAATGTAGTGTCAAAATGGCTGAAAAAACAAATCTCACTATTCAGTAATCATTTTATACACTTTCTCATCATGCTACCAATGTGATTTTTACACAAAGACTGGAGAAAATGTTTGTGACGATGTAACAATACAAAAAGTGAAAGTGATGTCCTGTGGTCCAGATGTCTTGGGAAGGCAGTGACCCTGAAAGGGATAATAATTCAAAATTTGAAATTCACATTATTTTATTTATTTATTTATTTTTTTAAGTGCAAGCATCATTTTTTTATTTTATTGAAAGGCTTAGTGTAAACGGGGGAAGCAGACTTGCAGCATACTTAGATTGAGGAATCAATCTCACAACCGCTGTATGTGCCGCGAGACTAAGCCACAGTCACAAGAGAGAATGGTGCTGGATGAAGCGTTCTTACCGACTGCGCCACTGAGCCAGCCCCGATCTTAATTCACATTATCAAAATTCATTGTATTTTTTTTATTTTACTGAACAGAATTTGGAATGCTTTTGACTTAAGATTGTATGTCAGCTACGATGACAGGCATTTCAGCATGCCTCTCATTTCAACAAGTTTTTTTTCGGCATAGCAGTCAGCATTATCAGTATCCCGACAACCCTCGCCCGTATCCGCCCCTCACCGTGCTCACTGCCCCGCCCGCCTCGCTCCAACGTGCTCCTGCGGCTGTCGAGCTGGACCCCGAAGGCGCTGCCCAGGGAGGTGGAGGTGCGTGGGTAGGACACCTCCAGCACGTTGACGTGACAGTTTGTGGGGCAGAAGTCACTGCTGTGCAGCGGAGACACCTTGGTCTTAGCCTGCTTGAAGGTGGGCCACGCTCTGTTCTTCAGCACACGCGCAAACTGGGAGCAGGATCAACAATATAAATTGTTACACTGGACTACAATGTCAATATCTGAAGTATTTAAAGCAACACAGAATTCAAGCAGTTAATCTGCATCAAAACAAATAGAAAGAACAATCATAACAGAACTTCAAGGACAACTATCTGACATGTAGCACTAAATGTTACAAGTCAGCGGGGACAGCTGGACGAAGGGCGTGCATCGTCCGCGGACCGCCCATCAGCGCCACACTAGGACGGACCGTCCGCGGAGCCTCCAGCGCCTCCAGCTGCCCTGCATCAGTAATCAACAGTCCGCCTCCATTTAAGACAGCGTCCGACCCCGGAAGGACACAGCCCCAAAGCCTTGGTTCAGGTTAGACTACCTGACTAAGCACGTCACACCACGGTTCAATACTTACAAAGTTTTCTTGGATAACTGTACAATTCCTGGCGATTTAACTCATCTGGGTGCTGTCTCTTCTACCAACAGCATGACAGCAAGGAGCCTCCACCGGAACCTGATTCCGCCCCGGTGGACTCGAATATTGAGATGAGGAACGTCTCTGATGACGAATCCATGGACAGTCCTTAGATAGACTTTGTTTATGTATTCCATCTCAACCTCTAAAGGGTCTTTCATACCAACTAAAATAATACTATTTTCACATGCTAATAAAGGGTTTTTAAACCATCCCTTCTGTCTCCTCTCTGGGTAATTTTCTCATTCACTCAATAACCCACACTAAATGGAATTAACTCCCCCAACACATAAAGTCCTGCATAAACATCAATGATTTCCAAACAAACTATATTATCAAATCAAACATCCTACCACTGAGGAAAGTTGATTTTCAACTTCAACTGTATCCTTTTCTTAAGCATTTTATTTAAAAAAATAATTGCACCCCTCTACACCAACTCCCATTAAAGGGTTTATGGTATAGGCTGTCATTTAAGCCATTAATTCAGCCATTCATTCAATTCCAGAGGCACGTGTCTGAGGTCACATAGTAGGCCCTCAAATAATTCATGGAGTAACATAATATACTCTTCCAGACCTTCATTTTTAGATAACAATATAGTCTATTAGGACACTAATTGTAAGCCTGGGGGGAGGAGGCAGGGTGTGTGTGGGCAGGCAGCATGCTAACCAAAAATCGCTGTCTTGTGCTGCAACAAATTGACACATGCACAACAATGCAACTGCCTGCAACTGCAACGGCCCGTAACTGTGCGCTGGCTATTTTATTTCTTTAGGCAGTGCACACCAATGCAACTGCCTTGGCGGAGGTTTGCACTCTCTGAGTGATTCTAGTTGAAAATGTATTTTGGTTACTGCAGTTGACAGCAGTTGCAGGCAGTGACATTGGTGTCCACCGGCCATTAGGTTCCGACAAAGGCACATTTACCTGCCAGCATTCAAATGTTATTTGATTGTTGAAGTTTGTTATTACACCTCTAGATCAAACCAAAACGTTACTTGAGAATTGCAATACATCTCAATACAGTTTTCATGATATCCAGGTCATGGAGCCTAATCATCTAAAAAATAATAATAATAATTTTGTTTTGGTTTTTTGTTTTGTTGACATCATCACATACTCTTATTGTAACTATTGCAACACAATAAAAAACATGACATCACCAAGACATGTTGATAAATCTGCTTTTGATTACAAACATGGGATTGAGCAACACCTGTCCTCTCTCTCCACTTGGGGCTGATAAGGACTTCTCAATCTACGCAGTAGGGGGCGAAAGCTATTTATAATCCTTCGGTAATTAGTTCAAGGCCACGGCGGATGCTGAGGCACAGTCCTCCCTGACACACATTTGTGGACCCACACAAACCTAGTTGAATGTGGGCTTATTCATGACGGTATATTCTAATTATTTTGTTTTTGTCCAAGGGTCTTCCAATTAGCCCTTTCTGCCTTGCGGGGCTTAATCTCACAGCCACGAGTGAGGACACAGAGTTTGGATCTAATAGCAGACTGTTTGGCAGATAAATTAGTATATGGTTAATAATGTATAAGCACAGTCAGGATAACCTTAACAGAGGCAGAGAAGGAACAAGGGAAAATCTGTTCCTTCTGGTCCATGATATTCCAATATCTCAATGACCATTACGGAATGCCGTTACCTCCGCCAAGGAGGTAAAGTTTTTTGTCTGTTTGCCTGTCTGTCAGCAGGATAACTGACAAAAGTAATGCACAGATCTGCATTTTGTAGAGTTGTTGATGACAAATGGAACAAGTGATTACATTTTGGTGCATCTACATCATTGTAAGTTACATTGTAGATAACGGATTCCAGAGCATCTAGATGCTTTGGCATCAGTGACCCCATGGCCTTAGAAGAAGATATAAGATACTAAATTTCGTCACACATACATACATTGACAGTGAAACTCTTCCTCCGCATTTAACCCATTCAAGAGGAGCGGTGGGCAGCCACGTGCGCAGCACCCGGGGCCAACTCCAGTTCTGAGCCAGCACGTTGGCCAGGAACACTGACTGGAGCAAGTTAATTAGAACATGTTTTTGGTGGTGGGGGAAACCGGAGTGTCCAGAGGAAACCCACAAAGACATGGGGAGAACATGTAAACTCCACACCTGTCCGGGCTGGGATACGAACCCAGGACCTTCTACGTGTGAGGCAGCAATGCTTCTAACCACAGCGCCACCGTTCCGCCCTTGGTGGATGTTTGTACTCTCTGAGTGCTTCTAGTTGAGAATGTATTTTGGTTAGGCAAGCTAAAATGTATTGCCTTGCATTGAACTGCACTGTGTTACCTAGCTAGGCTAATGATCATTCATAGATCAACCAATAAACTGAATGATAACAGGATAATGCACACCAAAGTTTTGACATCCCCAGAGATGGGCAGTAACGCATTTCACAATTCACGCAATTCACAAGTTACTTTCTACTTTTACTTGAGTACATTTGAGGTGAAAAAAAACCCTTTACTGAGATGTCAGCAATTTGCTCCTTGTTACATTAACTTAGCCTTTATTGTGCAAGCACCTGCCCTAGAGGATCGACATGTCTCAAACCGCACACTTTCTAGTGTGCCATGCACTATCCAGAGTTGTTGGTTAAATTCCAGTGCACTGAAAGTGGACTGGAAAAAAAATCCAAAAAGGAAAGAGAGTAAGAAAAAGAAAAAATGAACTACTCTTTTCAGATCGTATCTTTGTTCAAATGCAAAACATATTTTTGTTGACAGTCAAATAATATATGAACGTCCAAGTTAATTCTGGCACTAACATATAAGTAAATGATCCTATTTTTTATAGTGTAAAGTGTATAGTACAAAAAAAAGAATGAAATATACTGAAGGAGTATATAACTGTCTGAGGAGGTGTCCAAACCTTTCTGTAGTTAGACAGTCGGCGGGTAACATGTTCCAGCCTCTCTGTGCACACGCTGTGGAAATGACGCCTCAGCTCCTCGGGGACGCCTTCGCCAGCAGAGCTCAGGCGGCCGCACGCCGCCACCAGGGCCTCGTCGTTCCGTGCCAGAGCCTCCAGAATCTGCAGGCAAACCATACATGTTACATTTTTGAAGAAAAATACAGAATATAATTGATATAAGCAAAACAGCTGAAACAATTACTTGACCACTCATCACACCTTGATTAATAATTTTTACTACTGTAGCTTACTTATCTCCCCATTCACACCTTACGTAAACTACGGATACGGCTATGTGTGGAGTGGTTCACACATCCCCTCTGTCGATTTCGTACGTACTTTGACACAGATCTGGGGAGCTTACAATTGCAGATGATCACGGAGCAATGCTACTGGAAAAGGTGGGGGGGATATTGAGGAATTTTGTTGTACAAAATGGCAACAGAGTCACGAAATAAGACAAGAATAAGAGGAGAGACTTGCAAATATGGTGCGTAATTATCCATACATTTATGATGCATCGAGTCCTGGGGACAAACACAATTTTTTTTTAAAAGTTTTCAACAAATCAGGGGAGGCTCTGGGAATGACCGGTGACACTGTCAAATTAAATATGTGCGTGCCCACAGGACCTCCTTGCTGTGAAGCAGCAGTGCTAACCATTGCACTGCGGTGCTGAAGGAGACAGACACCCTCCAGTGGCCAGTGACAGCTTGACGTGGTGCTCACAGTGAGACACAGACCAGTATAGCTGGTTAATCTCCTGATTAAAGCTTCCAGACTATTGTGCTGTGAATCAATGGATGCTGAGCCCGGTCTGATTGCTCTGAGTCTCCTCAGAGCCTCCTCCCACCTGCTGACTCGGCTGTGACCACACGCATGAAACTCTACCCACTCAGATCTCCACTAATGAGTTCACTTTCTGTCCGCCTTTCTTTCTTTCTTTCTTTCCTTCTTTCTTTCTTTAATTAATACATAATTCATTTATATCTTAATTTATCATTTATGACTTTGGTCCGGCGCGATTCCCGCTTGTCTTTCTGTTTGTATGTTGTTGTTTGTTTTTGTTTTTTCCCCTCTTCCTTTGTTTTGGGTTTTGTCGTGTATGTTGTCTCTTTGTTTTCAAATATTATTTATATATATTTTTTTCTTTTCTTTTTTTTTTGTTTCATATTCACATATATCCCTATATTTGTCCTTTCTTCCATATTTTTTTCTGTTTATTATTATTATTTTCCGTCTTTCTTTCTATCATCCATTCCTTCAGATTTCTTTTTTTTGGGGGGAGG
>OMKY01255221.1:13183-23313 GCA_900302395.1 Bregmaceros cantori
ATAGCACTGGCAACATAGATCTCTATCTCTCTCTCTCTCTCCCTCTCTTTCCCTCTGGAGCATCCGACTCTCTCTCTCTCTCTCTCTCTCTCTCTCTCTCTCTCTCTCTCTCTCTCTCTCCCTCTCCTGCCCCCCTCTCTCTCTCTCTCTCTCTCTCTCTCTCTTTCCCTACCTCCTTCCATTCTTCCACTTCTCTCTCTACTTTTTCATCTCCCCCCCTCTCAGTACCTCCCTCTGTCTCCATGTATCTCTCTCTCTCTAATCTCTTGTCCCTCTCTCCCTTTCCCTCTGGAGCATCCATCACTCTCTCTCGCTCTCTCTCTCTCTCTCTCTTTCCCTACTTCCTTCCATTCTTCCACTTCTCTCTCTACTTTTTCATCCCCCCCTCTCAGTACCTCCCTCTGTCTCCATGTATCTCTCTCTCTCTAATCTCTTGTCCCTCTCTCCCTTTCCCTCTGGAGCATCCATCACTCTCTCTCGCTCTTTCTCTCTTTCACTCCCTTCTCAATCCCTAACTGCTTCCATCTCCTGTATCTCTCTACTCTCTCATCCCTCTCCTCCCCTCTGGAGCATCACCCTCTATCTCTCTCCCCCTCTATTCTGTCTCGCTCCCAACTCTCTCCCTGGACTCTCTATCTCGACTCTCTCATTCCTCTCTCTCCCCTCTGGAGCATCACCCTCTCGCTCTCTCTCTTCTCCCTCACCCCCTCTCCATTCTGGAGCATCACCGTCTTTCTCTTCTCCCTCACAATCTCACTCCCACTTCTCTCCCTACCTCCCTGTCTCATCTCTCTCTCTCTCTCTACTCGCTCATTCCCCTCCCTCTTTCTCCCCATGGAGCATCACCCTTACTCTCTCTCTCTCTCCCTCACACACTCCCTCTCTCTCATCCCTTTCTCTTGCTCTCCTCTCTGTCGCCCTCTCTCTGTCTCAAGCTCATCCCCTCTCTCTCTCTCTCTCTGCCTCTCCATCTCGCGCTCTTCATCTCTCTCTGTCGCCCTACCATTATGACTTGCTCTCTCTCTCCGTCCTTTGGTCTTAGTGTTGTTTTTCTCTCTCTCCTCCTCAATGTGTCCGTCTCTCCCTGTATCTACGTCTCTCTGTGTCTCCCTCCCTCTCTCACTTTTAAACAAACACCAGACGGGCATCCGGCTGGTACGACACTTATCACTTTTTGTATTTGACAATTGCTCCTATTCCCTCTTCCTCTCAGATGAACACACACAGACACACACACTTACAAACATGTACAGACACACACACACACACACACACACACACACACACACACATACATAGTCTAGAAGTAACATGTCCACACAGTGCACTTGACCAGGTAAGTCAATTAAAATATATTTGGCTTTGAATAAATACATGAAATAATGTGAACGTATTATGAAATAACCATGAAATACATGTACTTATAAACCATAAATAAATAGATAGTAGTATTGGTGGGTCTATAAAGCAGCTCCATTTGTCAATGGAAATTTATATAATTTATAATTAAGGCACTCAATATGGGTTATTAACGTAACGACACAAAGAACAAAAACACACTTAAAAAGGCACAAACACAACTGCTGATAATCACTGAATA
Source organism: Bregmaceros cantori (assembly GCA_900302395.1). NCBI lineage: Eukaryota > Metazoa > Chordata > Actinopteri > Gadiformes > Bregmacerotidae > Bregmaceros > Bregmaceros cantori. Next base: position 14,784 of record OMKY01255221.1, read on the forward strand.
TACAGATGAAATTGACCCATGAGGAGACAGCAGGGGACTGCTGTTAGAGCGTCTGTGTTCTGTATTCTTACGTGCTGGACCAGAGCATGCGATTGTAATTAATTGCGTGATTCTTAGATGAGGAGGGCCTAGCTTAAAAGTGGGCTGGCCCAGGCCAACCGAGCCCCACCCCGGCACCTACTGCCCTGCTTTGGATGTTGAGATGTTCTTTGTTATGTCGTGGGGGCGAGAGCCCCACCATAAAGCCGCCATTGTAGATAAGTACAACCAGTCAGACAAGGGTTGTTGTGTTTACCCGTGCTGCTGGGGCCCCCCTCCGACACTTTTGAGTACTGATTCAGACAGTCGTCGGCCCGTGCATTAACCCTGGGGTGTCAACAGCTGTGGCGGACAAGGAGGTTCGGAGCCAGGGCCTTTACATCGGTGGGACCTTGGTTTCTTGATCTCTCTCTGGCTCTAGTCGCGAAACGTGACGCTTTTGTTGGATACCCCAGGGGAAATCTTAAAATAAATCAATATTAGACACATTACCATAGTTTGCTTTTACCATAGTTTCACTGTCATTCATCTGTTTAGCGAGGAGCCAGAGCCCCTGAAATGTACGTGTCCCACATTGGGCAGAGCGCATTTTCAGGGCAATCCACCCTATAGCAGAATCCAACATCACGCCACACAACACACAAACGTTACTACTCCTTTAAGTTTCTGGGTCTGTTGTACTGTAGCGTGTCCGAAAACTTTCCAGGAGGCTCACAGCAGTGGGCTGCCCACAGGGCCGCGGCCGGCGGCTGGGAACTTGCAGATTATGTGCGGTTCCTCTTGGCTGGTGTGGGAGTGCATGCTTTTGTGGAAGTGTGGGGAAACCCAGGCACCCGGAAGAAACTTATGTTGCCCACAACATGAACTCTGAGGCTTTTCTTTTTCTACTGTGCGTCTTCTTGCACTCGCCACATTGTTTCCTGCTGGTTGCGTACGGTGGATTGGCCTAAAGTGGGCCACTGTCTAATGTGGGACAACTAGGCTCCAGTGGCTATGGCTCCACCCTAAACTAATGAATTTCAGTGAAACTATGGTAAGAGCTATGCTCCTGCTTTAGCGCATAGCTTAGCTTATCTAGCTATCAGCTAAGGAAGGAGCATATCGAACACACAAGTTCCATGAATGATCACTGATTTTTAAACCCATTGGAAAGGACAGCCGATGATGTCACATCTTGTAGCCAATCACGATAGTGGAGGCGTGACTACATCAGTTACATTTCAGTAACACTATCTTATGCATTAACTTTTTTTCCACGCGTTTCCCCCGTGACCTAATTCACAGTTTCAGAAGAGACGAGGACTGTGACAAATCCCGACAAGAACTTGAATCATCTTTGAATAGTCACTAGTCGCTGATCGCCTGCTATCGCTTTCTGTTAACTAAAGGTCCACATGATTTGTCATCCTGCTGAGGCGAGCTCACACCATCACACATGGGTATTAATGACTCCAGTGTTGGCCAGTTGGTCACAGGGGGAAGCTCTCCACATGACATCCATGTCAGGGACGCATGGCATGGTGAACAGCCCAACGAGGGCTAAGCATTTCTGGGAACTCCTTCAAGACTGTTGGAAAACCATTTTCAGGTGAGCTCAGCCTCATGGAGGGGTTGCCAAGAGTGTGCAAAAAGCGCTAATCAGAGCAAGGGGTACCTTGAATAAGGCAGAATTCCATATGGGTTTATTGACAGTTCACTGAAGTCCATGGGGAAATTGCTTCTCAACAATACATATCTAACTCTCTCTGTATATATGTGTATTAGTGACCGACCAATATGAGCTTTTTGGCCCGATACCGATAACCAATATGTAACCGTTATAGTTAATTTTAGAGCTGTAAAACTTATTTTTTTGGGCGCGAGCTCCGGTTTTTAATTCATTTTATTGAGAGATAGTGATAGGGTTAAATTGGAAAGAGGGGATGAAGAGTCGGGGGGAGGTGTTGCAGGAAAGCTGGACAGGGTATTAGAAACCGCGGCGCTGCTTGATCTATGGTCTGGGGGGAGCACACTTTAACCACTCTGCCACCACGCCCCGTAGAGCTGTAAAGAAGGCAAAAACCTGAAACAAAAATTGCTGTCTGTCCATTGTCAACCGGCTTGTTAACAGGGTTGGGAAGAAGTTACACTTTAGTGTTGTAGTCATTCCCTTGGCATTGTCATTTAGGGTCTTTTTCAGGTGATGCCACATATTGCTGGTGTTGTTTTGCTCAGGTTTACTAGACACCTGGCTCCATAAAAGTATATGGATATTGGCACTCACTCACTACATTTAAATGTCATGTCGTTTTCATTGAGATTATTCTCATTGTGTAATGTTGATTTTATATAAGGGTAGGGGACAGTTGGAGGGAGCATGACTAATATCTAAATGTCTAAAAATGACTAATTTTAACCGTGCATGTAAATGAAAAAATATTGCCAATTCCTATGTAGCGGCAAGGGAATTCATCGATATCGATACAGCAACGATATGGAAAAATGCCTCATATCGGCTGATATACATCGGTGACCGATATATCGGTCTGACTCTAATCTGTATACTATGTATATGTGTGTGTTAACATATTGCTTATTGTTGCTTTATTGGAATATTCCGGAATTGGAAAGCATTGTACCCTTTTACAAGCCTAACGGTCCATGAGGCTGTAATCTGACCAGCGAGACGAAAACGATTTAAAATTTACAACAATAACAGCACACCGATATCTTTGCCATGAAAACTACTCCGGCGCTTGCACAAATCATATTAAGAAACACATTATGATTGAAATAAAGGTCTCATCACAAAGCGAATACAGCCAAGATTGGTTAATGAGTGTTAAATATAATTTGCACAGAGAGATAAGTCATCTTAAAAAGTTTAAGTTGACCAATGAGATTACGTGTTCAATGAGCATTAACTGCCGACCAATCAGATCGCTAGATTTCCCAGAGTCATCCAAAACATTTACCTATACTAGATACAATGTATGCCCTGCTTAATATGTTGACATGTTACATATGTTCATTCTAGGCCAATGTCACTTTATAACGTATGTGCTGCTTTTCTTTTTGTGTTGACCTTGTTCATTACCTGTTGATCTTTAGAGAGTTGTTTCATGCCCAACTAAAATTCCATGTGTGTGTTCTGCTGTCATCTATATACAATATGGCAAATTAAATTGAATCTTGAATCTTGGACATCATATATGCATGTCCCTCAGAACAGACCCTTCTGTTAATGTGGCAGACGTTACTCATGACGAAACTGACATGATATATTTTCACATCCCAAGTGTTTTCACATTTGATCCGCGGTCAAGTCAAGCTCCAATTTCTCAAGTCCAATTTAAAAGTTGTCCACCCACACCACACTAGCCTTCATCTCTCCTGACACTCAAGTGTGTTGTCCGCGAGGTGTGTGTGTGTGGTCTGTGTGTGTCTGTCTGTATGTGTGTGTGTCTGTGTGCGCGCGCGTGTGTGTGCGCAGATGTCTGGAAGCAGGCAGTGGACAGTTATCATCCAAACGCGTGCCTTTGGCAGAGTTCACGGCAGGTCACAGCTCATTGTAACGCGCACGGGTTAAAACCTGTTTCCTCAAAATGGATTATCACACACTTTTCTCTCAGCCATTTTCCAGGGCACGACCTGACAACACTGCAGCACTCATCTCACTCACCTGTGGGGTCGCACACTTAGCCTGCACTTTCTGGGGTGTGATGCTTTCTTAACTACGTTCATTCCCCGTGCTGCGTGTATTCGGTTGATAAGGAGTTTTTCTCTTCGTCACTCACAGAATGCAAGTTGGACCTCATTAACTCATTCAGTGCCAAAGATGCCTTCACGTCTTTGGGATTAATTGAAAAATAATAATAATAATTGTGGGCTGTATACTGCCACCTAGCGGCTACCATCGGAACTTCACCCACATTTATTTGAGATTCTGTGAGAAATCAGCAGTTTTTAGTGATACCCACCGCTGTTATGGATGCTAAAGCTAAAGAATGGAAACAGGTAGAAACAAGCGTTTTCTTTCTATGGGTCTTTAAAAAACACTCAACCTTGGCACTGGGCAGTGCCGAATTTGAAAAGGGCTGGCACTGGATGAGTTAAAAATTGCACAAAATCAAAATCCATTCATCCCCTGGTTTTCACAAGCCCTTTACATTTCAGTTTGGACCTTTGACGTATGTGTCTTCCATGCGTCTCTTGACTTCAACATTTGTGGCGTGGTCTTTATAGGAGATTCCTCTGATATTTAATCTCCAGAGCTTTGATACATTTTGTATTGTGTGCTGTTTAAATACAAATGAATGTGCTCTATGTTCGAAAAAAAAAAATAAAGCAATCAACACAGAGAACAAAAATCAAAAAACGCGGTGGTTGATGCTAAAGACAATGGAGGAGCCTAAAAATAGCCGGTGGCGTATTTTCCTCTGGTGGAACGTGCCCTCTAATGGAAACTTTGGGAAGATAGGACGGCGTCCCCCACTATCTTAACATACCACCCCATCCCCTTCCTCTATGACATCAACTGGCACAGGGGAGAGTGTCATTAGGGTAATGGATAACGAGTTACGTTCGATTGCGTTCGATCTGAAGATCTTCGACTGTCACGCGATTTAAGCCAGCCACGGTCTGTCATAAGCTCTTGCGATATAAATAAAAACTTCTTTCATCTGGTATATTTGTTTATTTTTGTTTTAGTTTGCTCACATCACGCATACATTCACTAACAGTGTGTGCAGCGCTGCTAGCAAACAGCTTTGAATATGTGTGGTTATATTGTATAATTTCAAACTAGGGATTCGCAGCTTTTTCAAAGGACCTAGGTTATTTTTGACCGATTTAGAATCAACGAATTAGCTGCAGGTGTATACCACACTTTGTTTCATTTCAACTGTTCAAGTTTGCAGCCGAGCAAGACACCCTGTGTCTCTCTTTCTGTCTCTCTTTCTCTCTCTCTCTACCTCTCTACCGCTCTCTGGTCACCCCCTTTCTCTCTCTCTCTCTCTGTCTCTCTCTTAACGGAATTGTTTCGAGAAATATCTATCTATCTATCTAGATAGCTCTCTGGATATTTTTATAGATATTAAAAATAAAAAAATAATTATATTGATCATAATTATATCAATAAAATTATCTATATATGTATGATATCTTAGTCTGCAACTTGTCCAGTCTTGGATGTTATCTTCCCATTGCTTTCTCTGTCTTCCTCTCCTCCTTTTGGGAGTCCTTGGGATCTCGTGACATGTCTGTACCATTATAGTTTTCGTTTTAAGGCAGAGTGACAATTGAGTGGAGTGATAATGATATCATGAAACTATCCTACAGCATTAACGCACCAAATCTGGGATGTATGTATAATGTGTGTATAATGTGCAATGTACTACAACTATTAATCTATGTACATCTGTCTGTCCCACAATGCCTCAACATGAGTATATGTGCGTATCGCCACGATAGAGATAAAAGGCAGTTAATCCAGATTTTTTTAAAAAAGGAAAAAAAAAGCCTAAAGGCAGTGGTCAGAGCTGGTGCTCCCAGCCTGCTGCCGCGCTCCAGCCCGGCTGTGATTAATGGCATGGTTGGTGGGTGGGTGGGAGACATGGATCTGCCCATTACCACACAGCAACATTGCAAATGACTTCAATTACTGCTGGAGTGTGCTGAGCTGGCAGGCAGCGCAGAGTGGGCCTCTCTGCGCACTCGCCGGGCCCTCTCAGCCACTCGGTGGCAGCACACAATGGAAGCCGGACGCCCGGAGAACGCCGTAAAGGAGCTGACCTCTCCTCGCAAGAGCACCGTCTCTTTAAAAAACACACACAGACCGTTCGCACGTTCACGCGTACGCCGGTCGGCTTGCCGGGCAATTAGCCATATTTTCCCATCTTTCGCTGCTTAAACTAGAATGATGGACCGCATTACGGACTAGCCTTGTAATTTCAGCGTTATTCCCAGTATTATTTCAGTTCATACAATGGTTAGTTAGAAATAGGGTCCTGCATCTCCACGGGTGCATCGGGCGCCTAAAACTCTTGTCTGGTCTGGCAAGCACACAAACAGCTTTTAATGGACTGCACTTGATCTATCGAACCTCAACAAAAACTGTAGTAAAGTTGCTTTGTTTCGGGTAAAAAAAAAAGACGTACTGTTGAAAATAAAAAGATACACTTCAATCAGGTTAATTCATAAATTCAACAAGAGCAGGCGTCCATAATACAGCCACACTACAATAATTTGAATATTGATTGAAGTGCTGAGCGATTCTGATCATGTGGGCCCATAATAATGATGCACTCCGATCAGGGTAATGTTAATGTGCAGTGCATGAAATGTGTCTGTATTTGCAAGCTCAATAGGAAAAGGCTACGGATACCATGACTGCCCAGTGTACTGCTGCTCAATTAATTTACTAGTATTTAATTTACTTAATTAAGTTAATGTATTTATCAAATTTAATTAAGAAATAATTAACAATTTCTTGAAATAAACAAAAGTTACAAAGCTTTACCTAGGTTGATACATTAATTTCTTAGCATTTTATGTGGAAATGAAGTCCATATCACCAATACATCTCTATATTTAAAGCAGTGTTCACCATGGCCCCATTTTTCCTCCAGGAGCAACTGACACTAGGGACTTTCTATTAGATGTCAGCTCTGTACAAATATATACTCTTTGGTTGTATGAAGCGTGTATGCACGCACAGCAACATCTGGCATGCAGCCACGTTTGGTGGAAATCGATGGACCGCAAAAAATAACATACACCTCGGGTTCCCCGAGTTCGGGGGGTACTTCCGTCTGAATGTCACGTCCGGTGTCATTTAGTTCGCTGTGTTTTTGGCTATTTTTCAACATGCATATTCGGTGGGAGCACACACCTACAGGGTTATTTAAAACGGATGGTGGTAACTGGCGGTGTGCTATTCCACACCCAAATGCTCTCGTGCGGATCTGTGACCCACAAACGCATGATCAGTGCAACTCGTTCCATTTTCTCATTCCTTTTGGAACAACTAGAAGAAGCAGCCGAGAAGTCGGATTTTGACTGTATTTATACAAAATTATGAACGGAGCGAGTGGTGTGATGTGTAACTAGTCACAGAGCGACACCTAGTGGTCGGATTTTGAACTGGCGTGCGTTCTGTGTGTTATAGGCATAGGCAACAATAAGGCACCGGAAGTGACCTGCAGAAGCGCGGGACAAAATGACTCGCACCAGTGTTTTGCACGTAAACTCGTCTACAGACCAGTTAAAACAGGAGGCTGACATTTTGAAGATACGACTTGAAGTTACTTATATGGTGTGGTCACATGTTCTTCTAAACCAATGGGAGGGCTGCATTCACTGGTAAGTCCCTCAAAAATGAGTGAATAGAACGGGTTGCGCAGATTACTGAATCATGCGTTTGTGGGGCAGAGATCTGCACTAGAACATTTGGGTGTGGAATGGCACAGCACAAGTTACCACCATCCCTTTCTTAATAATGAAATAGTTGTTAAAAAGTTAAAAAATAAATTCAGAACACAGTGATGTAACGGCACTAGACGTCAGCCTAAAATTCTTACTGGAACTACCCACCGAGCTAGTCTATAGCTTTGTACGTTTTTTGTTTTTTTTCCAGCCCATTCAGGCTGTTTTTTCCAAGCTTTATTCATCAGGGTTAGCGGAAAAAGGTGAAGATGGGGGGCAGACATGCGGGAAATACATTGGTGGCGAGATTCGAACCACCGACTCACCGCGCCATTAAGGCATATGCGTGCTTTCCAGCGCTCAGCCTAACCGACTGAGCTACTGGGCAGCACTGTATGTTTGTTGTTTTTATAAGTTTACACTTGCACAAGAGCTCTGCCACTATAAGCCTGCTAAAAACCTGCGTAATTATCAAGAGAAACTGATGTCGTGGTGTGCTTACTGTGCTACCTTAAAACCATATCTATGGTAATATGTGGAACATGGAATTCCACCGAGTCTCAAGTCACAATGTAAAAAAAGATTGTTTTGCCTTCAGCACACAGCTCCCCAGACAGTCCTCTGGATCCAGAGATGAAGAGATGATGATGAAAGGAGGATGAAAAGAAAAGACAGCAGAAGAGAAAAGGAATAAAGAGGACACATTTGGGCTAAATTGAGTCAGGGCCTGGAAGTGGAAAGCCGTGATTAGGAAGCTCCACCCACAATAACTAAGACTAATCACATCTATTAAGTACATGAGGGATGTCCCTCACACACACACACACACCGGCTCACACACGAGGGACAGATGTGTGGACTAAACATAAGTGAATACACTTGTACGCATCATTTCCCAGTTACATACAAACTCAGACACACACACGCTCACACAAACATATATATATATATATATATATATATATATATATATATATATATATATATATATATATATATATATATATATATATATATATATATATATATACATACACAGACACACATACAAACGCATAAACTCACAAACATATTCTAAAACACAGAT
>OMKY01255241.1:6580-19370 GCA_900302395.1 Bregmaceros cantori
GTTTGCTTTTTCCATAGTTTCACTGACATTCATTCATTTAGGGAGGAGCCAGAGGCACTGGAACTCAGGTGTCCCTCATTAGGCAGTGGCCTAATTTAGGGCAATCCACCCTATACTTTTTCATAAGAAATACTTTTAAATATATACTTTCATGGATTGTATTAAAAACAGGGCTTTGAACCGGTTCAAGGAACGGAAACGAAAACCGGGAACTTTTTGTATTTTCCAGGGAACAGAAACGAAACTCTCCTTTCCTTTCGACTTGAATTGAAACACTGCATTTCATTCGAAGGAACGAAATGAACCGTTCCGGGAACAATATTTTTGCGCTCTAACCGGTTCAGGAACGTCAATTTATTGGTGGAACACATAACTGGAAACGTTATAATTCCGTTTCTGTTCGGAATGGAACGATTGGAAAAAAATATTCGTTCAAAGCCCTGATTAAAAATATCTAAATAAACCACAGTGACTCATTGTGTTGCTCTAAATCAGTTACTACTACATTGATGTACAGCAATTAGCCTATTTTTTTCAAAAAAATATCTGAGTTTGATTTCAGATGGATTTATTTGCGCAACACATCTTCAGTACATTTGTGCATTTTTTCCCAATCGGTTCGTACCGAACAGAAACAGAATTATAACCTTTCTGGTTATGTGTTCCATCAATAAATTGACGTTCCTGAACCAGTTAGAACCAAAAAATATTGTTCCTGGAACGGTTAATTTCGTTCCTGTCAGCTGTTCCATGCTATGTAATATATGTTGTGGCTAAACCACAGCGACTCGCTACAGAGGCCCGTTGGTAGCGCTCTACAGCCGAGGTCTTGTTGCGTGTAAGAGCGAACCCACAACAACTCGCTGCAGAAACAATTCCTACTTCACTGCTGCATCGTAGATTTTATAAATACTCTTGTTTTATTTCTAAAGTTATCCCAAAGAGCACTCCTTTGAGGAACGAAATAAAACCAGTATTAACCGGTTACCATTATTTTTAAATAAGTGTTCCTGTTCCGGAACATAAAGAATAATAACGTTTCCGGTTTTGCTTCTGTTCCCTGGAAAATACTAAAAGTTTGTTCCTTCAACCAGTTCAAAGCCCTGCCTATTTCACAAATATGTAATACAGATTTGTGAGTTTGGGTGAATATTGACCATCCTTGTTTGTGTGTGTGTGTTTGTGTGTGTGTGTGTGTGTTTGTTTGTGTGTAATGTGTGTGTCAGGTGGAACAGTCCAAGGTGCTGGTTAAAGAGGGGGGAGTTCAACTCACCCTCACCATTGTGGACACCCCTGGCTTTGGAGATGCCGTGGACAATAGCAATTGGTGAGAGTCCTGAAATGTTTACCCCTATGTAGTGATTTGGGGAGGGAAGTGTGGGGACAAGGAGTTTGGTTGGCTTGAGACGGGACCAGTTCAAATGTTATATTTCAACCTTTAATGGGATGACATTTAAACAGATATATTATATATAGACATTGAATTTAAGTATTTTGAAAATATTTTATATTTTTTAAATGTATACAATATTTTAATATTTGAAAATCTCTAAAGCCTATTTTGAAAATATCTAATAAAGGTAAAATAATGTTTTGACCAACAAAATTATTTCTAAAATGTTCCGTTCCGAACGTTTCAGGCAGGCCCATGCTTAACTTTTCATTCACGGAACCGTTACGCTACCAAAATAGCGGTCCTGAACCGGTTTGGAACACAAAAATTTTGTTCGTTCTTAAATTTCCTTATAGTGTGCAATGTTAACTTTAGATATAGTTTATACAAAAAATATTTTTCTTTCAAACTTCATTGCAACTGTATGGCAAATGAATGTAATGGCAAATGTCATTACATTCACTTCCTCGTCTGTCCACAAGATGGAGCCCCAGATGCATGGGGCTTGGGTTAACGTTAAATCAGATCATTTAGGCATATTATTTTCTGTGATGTAAGGTGTGAATCCAAAAAACGATTTGCTTATTTTGAAAGGGTACAAAACCTAACCTTAACCCTAAACTTAACCTAACCCTAACCCAACCCTAACCTTAGCCTAACCCTAACCCCTAACCTTAACGTAATCCAACACTAACCATAACCCTAATCCTAACCTAACCCTAACAAAATAAGCGAATTGTTTTTGGGATTCGAACTTTACATAACGGCAAAAACTATGTTAGAATTATCCGATTTAACAGGGATCATGGGGCTTGATGACTGACAGTGAAAGTGGACGGAAATAGTCTCCCAGACATAGGACATATGTTAACATACACAGAGAATGGGGGGAAACTGTTTTTTTTTAACTGGTTTTGTGGATTTCAACATGTTCCGTTTCTGTTCCGGAACGACTTGGGGGGGCGGCAGACATTTTGGTGGTAGGGGCGTGGTTAGACGGACAGGCAGATATTTGCATAACACTGGCTGTGTCCGAAATCGCTCCCTAACCACGCCATTTTGTATGGGTGTCCGAATTCTCCATGTTCCCTATATAGTGCACTGAAAGTATCCCACAATGCACCGCAGAAAGTCGTGAGCATCGGATGTACCCTAGACGGAGCAATATAACCCATAATGCTTTGCGAGACGTTTTAACAATAACCTAAACTTCACAAAAACTGCGCGGGTGGAGTAAATAGCGACCGACCACTGCAAATTGTTATAAATGTAAGTGCTTTTGACTTTCTGTGATGATTGTTGAACTTTATAATTATATTTTTGGTAATTATATTTTATAATAAATTTTGACGGCGCCAACTCTAGTGTCCGAAATCTCGGCTGTTGCTGTTGAGTGCACTATAAGTGAGTGCACTATATGGGGGGTAGGGAGTAGGGGATAGGGAGCGATTTCGGACACAGCCATTGTCTGTTTTGTTTAGAAGTCTTCTATTATTAGATAGACAGATAGACCACTTAACTGTGCGTATGCATATACTTCACCATATGTGCTACCACCATGTCGAACCATGAAAAGAGTAGCGCCTCCTTGTTCCAGGCGGAGTTGAATACATGTGCCATTGTTTACATTCCTGCACACGCACGGCGCGAGAGAGCCGACATGCCTGGGAATCGCTGCGTTAAAGGCTGTGGAGCATCATCGCGCAAGTTACATTTCTTTCATTTTCCCAAATGGAACATTAACGCAATCCGAGGAAACAAAAAGACACCATTTTGATGGCTGCCGTTGGACGAGAAGACCTGAGCATCGACTGCATTCCGGATGGGACGAGGGTGTGTTCACTACATATCCTTTCAGGTTCCATTCATGTTACCTAAAATATTTGTCCGAGTTGATGCGTCCGAGATGCCTCACGCTACTGCCTGCATTATCTCAGAGGCTCCAACTTGGAGCTTAATGGAACGTGCAGGTGCGCGCAGCCGCACCGGTCGGCATGCGAACTGGGAGCGGCTGTTGACATTCGAGGCCGCTCCTACTACGTATAATGAGCTCCTCCACAACCAATGCGATGCATTTGGAAGCGGACTCGAATACAAGTCACGTGATCGCTCAATCCTAATTTGTTATGAAAACTATTTTGGTTGTCCAAGCTTTTTCTCATATGCTCCCGGTGTTGTGTGTTAGTTGGCAGCCAGTCACCAACTACATCGACAGCAAGTTTGAGGACTTCCTGAACGCAGAGTCTCGCGTCAACCGCCGCCTCATGCCAGACAACAGAGTGCACTGCTGCCTGTACTTCATCGCCCCCTCTGGCCACGGGTACGTATTATTATTATTATTATTATTATTATTATTATTACTATTATTATTATTATTATTATTATTATTATTATTATTGTTATTATTATTATTATTTTATTTTTATTATGTCATAGTAGTAGTAGTAGCAGCAGCAGCAGCAGCAGCAGCAGCAGCGGTATTAGTATTAGTATTATCATTAGTACTATTACTACTATTATCAGTACTTATTATCATTATTATTATTATTAGTAGTAGTGGTAGAAGTATTAGTAGTAACAACAGTATTATTGTTATTATTATTATATTGTTATTATTATCACTAAACTTTATCATTATTATTATTATTAATGTTATTATTATCATCATCAAATTGTTATTAATATCACTATATTGTTATTAGAAGTATAATTTTCCCTATAATGAACTGAAGGGGTTAATGTCTGTATCCTTGACTCACCCTGGGGGGGAGATGTTTTATAATATTTGTAATGTTGTTTGGGCCAAACATTAATTTCAACAGTTGAATATGAAAATGAATTGACCCACGCTCACACACACACACACACCGACGCACACACACACACACACACACACACACACACACACACACACACACAGACATACACACAACCTCAGATGCCCTAACATGTTTCTACAGGTGAGTGAGGGCTGGCAAAGGTTCAAAGGCATACTCTGCAGTCACAATGTAATGTCATCGGATCATAGAAATGAAACATGTTAACTTTACTGTCCATTCATCGTGGGCAATACCACTTTCTTTAATGGAATGCATGACTATTCTTAGCCTGAGAAACTCAACAAATGTGCGTACCCCCCCCCATGGCTTAATCCTTAATTTATTACAAAATGAATTTCCTGCAAATGCTATTCTTATGCTTTTATTATTATTTAAAACAAAATCACGTCTCATTTAAGGAAATTGCATGTTTATGCATATTATGCTGATGATCAAATATGTTGATCATCTGTAAAATTTAACAAATTAAGTTATTCATTTTTATGTTCACATTATTTTCTTCTCTTACGTATGCATAATTCCTGGTTATCTTTTTTTTTAATTCTAATTTGTCAGTATACTACTAGATATTACTAAAATAGCCGCTATCTGCCGCTCTAAGGCTCTAATGCATGCAGTGGGAAGCTTATGCACACACGCACAGGAGTGTGTAGAGTAGGCCACAGCTGTTGGCCGACTTGTAGTTTGTGGTTGTATATTATTTAGAATTCCTCGCCTCCCTTTTTTACGACCCTGTACAACCCCAACACATGTACACACACGCGCACGTCCCTCTACGCGCGTCCTTCTTTGACTTGTGTGCCAATGCTGAGCAAACCAGTGAAGTCTCTTTTTTTTTCAATTATTTCAATCGACGATTAATCTCAGAATGTTTTAACCTTAAAAAAAACACACGAGCCAAACTCATAAATATTGTGGAGCCAGGCTTTCTATAGACGAGTTCGGGGATACTTCCGGTGTCTGAATGTCACGCCCGGTGTCATTTAGTTTGCTGTGTTTTTGGCTATTTTTCAACATGAATATTCGGTGGTAACACAAACCTACCACGTTATTTAAAACGGATGGTGGTAACTTCCGGGGTGCTATTCACCCAAATGCTCTCGTGCGGATCTGTGACCCACAAACGCATGATTTAATAATCAGTGCAACTCGTTCCATTTTCTCATTCCTTTTGTAATAACTAGAGAAGGAAGCAACCAGCCTATTGGTCCAGAACTTTAAGTCGGATTTTGACTGTATTTCATCAATATTTATACAAAATTATGAACGGAGCGAGTGGTGTGATGTGTAACTAGTCACAGACGACATCTAGTGGTCAGATTTTGAATTGCCGTGTGTTTTGTCTGTTTTGTGTGCTCCTACTTCGGTCAAGTACCGGAGTTGGCATAGGCAACAATAAGGCACCGGAAGTGTGTTTCATCCCGGCGGGACCAAATGCCAGCCACCTGTATTTCGCGGGTAAACTCGTCTATAGGAACAAGTTTCTTTCAAGGAATCCGGGGTCACGGGGGCCTTGTATCGGGTTATTGGCGCACAAGATTTTGTGTTACACAAAGGAAAATCGTATGCTTCATATGAAATGAAATGTATTTGCTTGATCTTAAAATCAAACAACTACAGTAGTGTGGAAACAAAGCGAAGGAAATCTGAGGCACATCCAACGACCCACTCATGAGGTTATGGACCAAACCAGAATTTGGCCATGTTGAATTCAGCCATCGTATAAGTTTTGATCTCCAATATCCAATAGTTTTGATCTCTGTTGAACCTGCCCTAAAGCATTAGCGATCACACCAAATCCCAGATTTGGTGTGATCGCAAACCATAAAGCAACAAAAGAACTCGTCAGACTGACATCACTTAAACCAATAATGATGCTGATCTCTTAAACTCTGCGGCCAGAGTAACTATTGTGCGTGTGTACAACGTTGATTTGATTTCAGCCATGATTTCAGTCCTCTCTTAAAAACATTGCTATCCCTCTCTAGTTTTAGCTCCGTTGATATAGATGTATTTTAAGATTTCCCCTGGGGCATCCAGCAAAAGCGACATGCTTCGCGACTAGAGCCAGAGAGAGACCAAGAAACCAAGGCCCCACCGATGAAAAGGCCCTGGCTCTCAACCTCCGCGTCCACCACGGCTGTTGACACCCCAACGTTAATGCACGGGCCGACGACTGTCTGAATCAGCACTCAAAAGTGTCGGAGGGGGGCACCAGTAGCACGGATAAACTCCACTACACCTGTGACATCACAAACCTTGTCAGACCCCATTACCAACCTCTATGACAACACCACCACAAACCTTGCTGACCATCAACCATATCACCAGTAGAACTCACCATGAGTGAAATACCCACCCAATGTCCTGGGTAAATGTTGTAAACCAGTCCGTTTTTGTGCAAATTTAGAGTCCAAAATCCGGGGCCTAAAATCAATGCTCGCATCGTCAGTGATTCAGAATGACTTCTTCGGACGTTTCAACCCCAAACCATACGCCCTCCATGGTCCTGTGGGTCCCAGGGGGTGATCAGCCCGCCGGGTGCGAACACCTTTTGTCAATTAGTCCAAATGATTCATAGTATGTTAGACAAAAACACCTCGAGGTGCAATTTAGTAGCGAGTTCCAAAGGTTTGTCCCCTTGATAGAGAAGGTTGTCCAAACATGCTGATTGTCACACCATCTTCTCTGTGAATGTGTCCAGGCTGAAGCCGCTGGACATCGAGTTCATGAAACGTCTCCATGACAAGGTGAACATCATTCCCCTCATCGCCAAGGCCGACACGCTGACCCCAGAAGAGTGTCAGCTGTTCAAGAAACAGGTGTGGAGCTCTTAATTTATGATTGGTGTTCATTCTGTCAGACCATGTACTAATACATTCGTTTTTGTCATTTGAATGTCAGGAATAATGAAGGTCGCAGAACAGCGACCAAAACTGTAGAGGTATTTAAAAACCTTATTCCTGTCATTTAAATGAACAAAGTCATGTATTAGGTGTGGAGCTCACCCGACACGCACGGTCTGGGGCGCCTGTCAAAACCTCTTTGGCAACTTTTTTCATGTTTTCATTTCATGTTCTTTATGCCTTCTCAACATCTCTCTGCAACTAACAATTATTTTAATAGTCAATTATTTAATAATAATTTAAATTATTTAGTTATTAGATGTATTATTTCGATTTAGATTAGGTTATTTAGAAAATATCCAAAATATTCACAGCAAGCAACAATTGATGACAAATGTGTTTCTTGTTAAGCAACACATGTACAACAATAAAGTTACTTATTCCGACACAAACACATTACAAATAATGTATACCATAATATTTTGATAACTTTCCTTATATTGGTGTTTTTATCATTTATGCAAATTATTAATTTATTGGAAATTTGTGTCAGGGGGCGAGAATAACAATTATTCAACACCTAGGCGATTATCGGTTATTAAAATAGTTCCCGATTATTTTTATAATCGATAAGTCAACAATTAGTCGACGTATCATTGCATCCCTAGTATATATGAATGCATTTGAAACGGTTTTCTGACATTTTTTCTGACATCTGTCAGTTTGAATGAGGAGCCAAGTTGACCACTACCAATGTGGTTGATGTTAGAAAGGGATTAGAGAGGAACATGATTAACTGATTATCTCCTGGGCTCCCCTCACCTTGGGATTTGGCCAAGGATTATGCACGACGAACACCCGCTTTTGTTGACACTAATATGCCAACGCAATTTCTCTATGAGACAACGTTGTCAACGTGTGTGTAGATGTATGTACCTTTGCATACATTGATGCAAGCAGCAGCCTGTGGACAAAAAGTGAAACAATGGCTGTGTCCAAGATCGCTCCCTATCCCCTACTCCCTACACTGTAAATGTTGCAGTGTCAAATCAACACTTAAAGAGTTCATTTTAACACTGTGTCTGAGTGTATTTGCTCCTTATCAGATTTGGTGTTAAATTAACTCTTTCCATTGTGTTAAATTTCTAGAGTAAAATTACCTCGAAATTGAGTAAAAATGTAACACTGGCTAACACTGTACAGCACCGCCGGCATGTCCATGAAAGGACGGGTATATGCATCTGAGCGGACGAAGGCCGCGAGGGCCTGCAACCTAGCGAGTCGGCAGCGTTACTGTGACGAAAACCCCTGCGGTCCGAGCCGAACCTCGGTCCGTGCCAAGGGTCGGGTGCCGCATGAGTCACGATGCAATGAAAATGTCGGTCTTTAAAGTTTGAGAGAGGACGAGGTGGGTGGACTTTGGGCGGGGCTTTGTAGAGTCTAATTAACATGGTACCATGTAACTCTGCAAATTAACACCAACGCTAGTAAATATTCAACTCTCTCCATTGTTGTAATAACTCTGAAAGAGTCCATGAACATTGACACTGCATATTTAACACTGCAGAATTTATTGTGTGCAATTTTGGGGTGAATACTCCTACAAGTTTGTATCATTATTCACTCTTAATACATGTCCCAGCATGCTCAGAGATCTTTCCCCAAGCCTTTGATAAAAAGTTGATCAGTGTCATCCCTTTTACAACTACAAACAGCAAACTGCTTCACACTGCCTATCGTTTCACATCTACCCAAAGTCTTCGAGTTCCACAATTGTGTTGAAAAGTTTTGAGTTTATCTCAAAGAGATTGTTGTCGGGCTTGCAGATATTCCCTGACTTCCCGATCCTGCATCCCATATCCTCATCAACGTTTCCATCCTCCGAAAAAAAAAAGAAAAACAGTTTCCAAGTAAAATACATTAATGGAGAATTGAAAAGGTAGTAGAGACGTGAGCAAGGGAGATTAATAGAGAGAGGGGAATGGGAAAACAAGAGAGAAAGCGAGAGAGAGAGATGCTTGGAAGATAGGTCGAAAGCTCAATTACAGTGACTTCAAACGTATTAACCCTTGGCGACCTCAGCCTATCGAGTCATTAGACAGGAGGGAGGTGAGGGCAAAAAGAGAGAAGGGGGGAAAAAAACGAGTTGAGTGCGAACAATGACATGTCTAGGAGGCTGCACACAGAAAATGTTAAAAACCCAATTGACCCTTGAGGTTTAGCCTTCGAACGAGCGCCGGCGCCCGACCCGTGCTATCAGCCCAGCAGATTAATTAACCAATCACGCTGCGAGATAAGCATTTGCACAGCTAAATACCAGGCATGCCGCACAAGGAACTGACAGTGCAGTCCTAATCAATTTGTGGCCAACGCACAGTTAAGTAGGTGTGATGTGTTCTACTTATCTGCCTTCTTTAGGAAGAAAATGTCTTTTGTTTCCCATTCACAACAGATCATCTCACCATGGTTGTTGCAAATCAGATCGGAACCAAATTCCCTGATTGGTGTTCCATGTACTGGTGTCGCCACAGAGTTTGGGGATTTGCTGTGACGAGGACTAAATGGGTAGGAGGCAAAATTGGGAGGAGGCAACACACACACACAGATGTGTCAGCCAGAATAAAGCAAGCTATTGGGCCATATTGTATGAAGGAAAATGTAAAAAGGTATGGAAGGCTGAGGAAAACAAAACAAACCTGCAAGGCTTGGGAAGGTGGAAGGAAGAGAGGAAGACAGAGAAAGCGATGGGAAGATAACATCCAAGAATCGACAAGCTTCAGGCTGAGCGGTTAGACCCTTATGTTCAGAAATTGCTATTTTCAGCCAAGTTATGGGTCTTGGGGGTTAACCCCTAATCCTAACTCCTACTCTAACTGCTTCCGTAACCCTGACCCCTTCCGTAACCCCTACCTAATCCCTAAACGACCTGTGACTTCCCCTACCCTAATCTTAACCCCATCCCTAACCCCTAAACGACACATATTTTTTCTGAAAACAGCAATTGAATGGCAGTTTCGGAACACAGAGATTTTGGAACATAGGGGTGTCCCGGCTGAGCGCCATCATGTGAGTGACCAAGGCCAGAGAGAGATGGAGAGAGCCGTTTGGGAAATCTGCAGCGGTGGCCCAACGCACTCACGTAGTCAGCCAGACTACGTGACAGATGAAGGTGAAGAAGATTGAGAGAAAGAAAAGACATAAACAGGTTCATCTTGTGCTAAAAATGGATGACTTGGAAGCTGTGGATTTGCAATAACTACTACCCGAATAAATGTTGTAAAATTTTGGTTCTACCTCTACACTGCAAACACGCACCAATACCATCTGTTCCTAATGAGTGCAGCTCTTCAGTCCCCAAATGATATAACAACACAGTTGTTGATAGTGCAACTAAAAGGATTTTAGTTGCACTATATCACAATTTTGCAAAAACATGTCTTTTGACATATTTGGCCATAAGTATGGCTTTCCTGTAGTACCTCTGTGGAAGTCCACAGGGGTGAAGTTAAAATACTCGAAACGTAACCCCAGGAACACATAATGATGCATATTAATAATGTCAATCACTAAGAGTCACAAAAAAGCGAGTGACAAAAAGCTGATACGTTTTTTGCCCCATTGACGTTTTGTGACATGATTCTCACACCAACTTTACTGCTGTTTAAGGCTTGAGCACTTATAGCAAAGAGAGGCGCTTTCAAGTCCTTTCTTTGCCTTCTGCCCTCTGCGTTGCTCTCACCACACGGGGCACACCCGGGTCAGACGCGCGCGTCACCACTATGACAAAAAGCTCTAGAAGATTATGAGTCATCAGCCTGTCGTCCGGCTGTTTGGCCGCGGCGGTATTGAGCGGCCGCCGGTGACACGGGTGATGGCTGGCCCTCGCCGTACGGCCCACGTAGGAGGCGGGCGATTGTGGCTCATGTCGTGGCGTTGATGTTCAACGTGATGGGAGTTGTTGCGTTGACTAGTTAATTATGCTTTTGCCTGCTTTCAGCGCCCACTAAAATGCCACAAATACATCACATGATGCTTCACTGGAAGAGCAGAGCAAGTATGCAGCACATATATAACAACATGTCTCTAGCAAATACCCGAATAAATCAATTCAGAAAAACAAACCATTTATCTAATGGAAATCAAGCTTTGTGAATAGCTAATGTGAATCGGGTCTGCTTGGCTACCAAATACTTCTGGCTTCTAGTTGGCTAATGGAATTGAGCGTTCAGATTGGCTGTTGCTGTTATAATGATGTATCACAGGCAAAATTGAAAGACATGGAAAGGATGCGTGCTTGGAAGTGACTAGATACAAGTGAGATCGTCCCCTTGGCGCGTGCTGGAGCACACCTAAGCTGGAAAGGACGTTAGTATACTAATGAATTAATGAAGAAAAGAAAAACACAGAAGAAATAAGGGAAGAAAACATAAAATGCAAAAGTAAGAAAATAAAATAATTTAAATGAAATTGAGTTAAAAGTAATTCTCTCTGGCTTACACAACCCCAACCTGTTCTTAAAGAGTAGAAGGAAGTCAATTAGGATCGAGCGAGCATGTGATTTGTGTTAGAGTCCACTCCTAAACGCATCGCGTTGGTTGCGGTGGAGCTCATTATATGTAGTACGAGCGGCCGCGAATGAGCTAAGGTTCCATTTGGGGAAACAAAAGAAATGTAAATTGCGCGATGATGCTCCACAGCCTTTAGGCAGCGTTAGCGCACCGTGCGCGTGCAGGAATGTAAACAACTCCACGTGTATCCAGGCAACTCCGCCTGTGGAAGCAGGCTTCCACGAGTCACGTCACAATCTCGTTCCCAATACTTATTTTTTCTCACCCCTACTGAGCCCTTGCTATTCACATTATCATGATGACAGTGGAATACATCATTGGATCCCGTACTATATATGTGACTATACCACACAATAGTCTTTCAGACATGGTTGATACACCCAGCCATTATGCTGCGTGAGAGGTGAAAAAAATATCTTTCCTTCTTTTTTTTTTTTTCTTCTTCTTCCTTTTTTTTTTTTTTTTTTACAAGATCTGCCGACAAGTGATTAGATTTGCCCCTCGCGGGAATGAGATTAGGTGGTGCTGCCTAAGACATGCCTGAGACGGACAGCCACGCATCGCAGCCATGGACAAGGACACAGCGTCTACAACAACAGATTAAAGGCTCACACATACAAGACAAGCAGTCACACATCTGGATTTTTGAAAGATTGCTCTCTCAAAATGGACACACAACGGATGCACGGCCAGCACCAGGAGGCAGCCCGATAGAGCGATTCCATTTTCAACTCAAGGACCCCTTGTTTCCAGCCCATTCATTTTAATTGGCCAGCTTCTAGATTGGTATTCTATTTGAGGTCTTTTTTTCCTACACAGTAAAATCGACCAGTGTTGAATCAATTTCCATAGAGTTACATCCAGGGCTTTGAACCGGTTCAAGGAACGAAAACGAAAACCGTGAACTTTTAGTATTTTCAAGGGAACAGAAACGAAACCGGAAACGTTATTATTTTTTATGTTCCGGAACAGGAACACTTATTTAAAAATAATGGTAACCGGTTAATAACGGTTTTATTTCGTTCCTCAAAGGAGTGCACTTGGGGATAACTTCAGAAATAAAACAAGAGTATTTATAAAATCTACGATCCAGCAGTGAAGTAGGAATCGTTGCAGGACTCTCTGCAGCGTGTTGTTGTGGGT
>OMKY01255245.1:1644-11736 GCA_900302395.1 Bregmaceros cantori
GCTAATCCTACTAGATAACATATTCTACTTGCTAAGTATGCTGCTAGCTAATTCTACAAGATAACATATTCTATTTGCTAATTATGCTGCTAGCTAATTCTACAAGATAACATATTCTACTTTCTAATTATGCAGCTAGCTAATTCTACTAGATAACATATTCTACTTGCTAATTATGCTGCTAGCTAATTCTACTAGATAACATATTCTACTTGCTAATTATGCTGCTAGCTAATTCTACTAAATAACATATTCTACTTGCTAATTATGCTGCTAGCTAATTCTACCACATAACATATTCTACTTGCTAACTATGCTGCTAGCTAATTCTACTAGATAACATATTCTACTTGCCACTAGACCACATCGGTGAGTAACTTCAAGTCGGATTTTACCTGTATTTCATCAATACTTATGTAAAACGGTGAGCAAAGTGGGGTGGATGATGTGTCACAGAGCGAGCTGTAGTAAGCGGATTTTGAAAAATTGTGCGTTTTGTGTGACAAATTCATCCACTTTCGTCCACTACGATCACTTTACACAGGGAAATATACAGACAAAGGAAGTGCGTTACACCCGGCGGGAAAAATGCCAGCCCCCTGTATTTTGCGGGAAAACTCATCTACAGGTACAAGGTAGTATGCATAAGGATTACAGACACCTGCTATGGTCCTGTCCTCTACGCAGCTGATGGCAAAGCATTCCAAGTACACATCATCTCTACTGCCAACCCAGGAAACATACGCACATGCACACACACACATACACACACCACACTCCATACAGACACACTGCACTCCATACACACGCACACACTGCTAAGTTAATTAACGAATGTGCCGCCAAAGCCGATTTAACCTTTTTATCAACGGTAATTTTTGCGGCCTGTGCTAAATTAACAAGATGGATGGATGAAGGGACGAGAGAGAGTGATAGAGGGGAGACAACGGGATGGGAAAAGAGAGACAAAGAGAGAAAGAGAGAGAGACACCGTTAGAGAGACAGATAGAGAGAGACACAGAGTGAGACCAACAGAGAGAGTAAGAGAGAGAGAGAGAGACAGAGATGGACAAAGGACAGAGGAACAGAGAAAATCAGTTAGAACGAGAGAGACTGAGGGAACACAAACACATAAAGACACAAAGCAAACTAGAATACTATCTGTTATCTACTATCTATATTGGCGTATTATGATTACAGATAACATACTGAAAGAGACTAGAATATACAATAAGTGACCACTGACTAGCAATAGAAACAAGTCGCCACAGTCAGACATGGCTGCTGCGAGCGGACCGAACATGCACGCTCTGTGCTAGATGTGTGCGGAAAGACATAACGCCGAGACGAGATAGGGGCAGACCTTACACAGATATGACTCACAAGCGGGACAATCCACTTCCGTCTCAACATCAACAAGCAAACAACAATAACACATTGTTGGTGACAGTGGCGTGCTGAGCGGGAGGTTTTATTAATTCATCGTTCTTGATAAACAAGACTGGCAGCCGAGCGGAGCAGAGCTACGCCAAGCTAAGCAGGGCTCCGGCCACCAAGCTGAGCGGGTCCCACCAGGTCAAATTCCTTGGTGGATGGGATGAATTAATGAAATTATTCCAACTTCCTGTGCTGCAACACACCTTCCCCCAGAAACACTGACAGTTCGCCCTTGCATAAAGTGTACATTATCACACATTTGTGGCAATTAATTACATGAATGAGAACTAGAAGCACTCAGAGATTGCAAACCTGTGCCGTAGTGGTGCAAAAAATAGTACTTTTAGTGCTAGCAGTATGCGTGACAACCCATTATCAATGCAAGTGCTCGTAGAGTAGCTCGATTGCGATTGCTCGGCACAAGTCAATCGGTAAATTGTTGATTAAGTATGATTATGTTACTTATAGGCTACAAAAATGCACCAAAATTTCACTTCCTCCTTTTGTCACTTCCAACAACAAAATTTCATCCAGATCCGTGCACAACGTTCTCAGTTATACTGGTGACAGACAAACCAATGCGACCAAAAACATAACCTGCTTCCGCGGCGCAGGTAATAAAACTTTCCGCTCTCCAGTGATGTGTACCTGTTGTTTGGTAATTGATGGAAGTGGGCATTCCCGCTTATGACACATAGTTACACGTTTTGCCTGTCCCGTCTCATGCCTCAACGCATAGCTCTACTTTGCGCACAAGAAGAGGTGGAGACAGAGGCTACACTTCTAGCAGCCGTATATGTGTAATATGTGCCCATGACCGAGGGACAACCCGTTGACAGGAACGGAATGAGCCTCCATGGTTGCTGAAATGAGGGTTGAGCTGCATTGCATTATGGATAACTGTACATATAGAAGCAGTAGAATGTGTATAGCGCTCTGTCAATAACGAGGTTTCAGTGTTTTAGTATCTATTGATTGTTTGTTACGTGTTATTACATCCATGCTTTGGAAATGTATGATGCTTATTACCATGCTGATAAGAAGGAGGGACACACAGACAGACAGGCAGACACAGAGAGGGGAGACAGACAGACAGATGGAAAGAGAGGCAGAGAGACAGAAAGAAGGAGAGAGACACAGATAGAGAGAGAGAGAGAGACGGACAGAGAGAAGGAGAAAGAGACATACAGAAAGAACAAGAAACAGAGAGAGACACACACAGACAAATAGAAGGAGAGAGCCATAGATAGAGAGACACACACAGACAAAGAGAAGGAGGGAGACAAGGATGTTATGTTTCTACGCCTGCATCTAAATCTCCGTTACACACAATAACATTGGCTAATAATAATAACATTAAAATGTATGTTTGTTAAATCAATTATTTTTGACAGAATTTTGTTGTTGTCATGTTTCATGTTTTTAACACTGGCCAAATTAGAGGGATGAACAATTTGTTTATCATACTCTCCCATTATTCCAAATTTCAGGACCCCCAAAATCAACAGCGTTGTAAGAGTTGGTGGAGTGATGTGGTTTTCAGTTTTGTTTTGGTTCCACAGACTTGCACTTGTTCTTCTCCGAATGTTTTGAAATCTTGAATTTTTAATAATAATTAGCTACCTTTATTGATAGCAATCTTTGCTTCAATGATAAGTCTAACCACATTAACCACAAGCCATTATCAATGCTATCAATGCTCAGCGTTCGTAATCTAGTAGCCTGGCGAGCCAGAACCAACGCATCGTCCACGCATCGCACACCGCTAGACGTTTGTAATAGGAAGCTGACGCTGTTGGACCTAACCAATCACTCAGATTTTTACATGGAAACGTCTCATTGACCACCCCCTGCACTAACCAGGTAAGGAACTTCCCAGTCATCTATCTGTAGGTGTTGGTGATTAAGTACAATTATGTTGCTTGCTGCAGGCACGGGAGTCGCGGCCACGCGGCGTGATGTCACTACAGAGAACGGGGATCGTTCACCCATTAATAATAATGAAGGATGACTATTATGTTACGTGGACAATAAATTAACTTACTAACATGAAAACGTCATGCTATTAAAGTCATGAAAATGTAAACAGTAAATTGTGGTGGCAAAAAATGTTAGATGTGACAAACCACTGGATCAAAGCAGGTATTTGTGACAACACTACTCGAGTCGAGACATTAGCCCCATTTACATGGTACCAAAAAGCCTAAATATAATCCGCTTATGGGTGGATCCGTTCAAAACTGCTCATGTATACACCTCCAGATCCACTTCAAGTGGATCGGAATACATTTCGAAGCGGAATACATTTATGCCGGGCGGTGATCCACGCACCGTTATCACTCTCTCCCCACTTGGAGTTGCGTGGCAGCAACGAACCGACACCCGCCCTCCCGTCCGCGATGCCCACCGAGGGGGCACGTGGGCGCAGCAGCACGGCCACCACGCAGCGGCGAGCCAGCCCTGCCGTGATCGCCAGACGGGGCACTGGCCGGAGAACGGTGGTCGGCACTCCCCGCCGCAACAAAGAAACGTTCACATTTTATTCCGATCCAAAATACTCAGACCATGTAAATGTGACGTAATTATAGATACGATAACTGTCCCTGTAAACAGGTGAAGTGGATTATATTTGATCCGCCTAAATTTATTCAGATCCAAAAAAGGGTCCATGTAAACAGGGCTTTTGTCCGTCAATTCCCGCATTATAATATTTACTCGCAACCAACTGCCAAGGATAAGTCAGTTTAGCTCAGCCCGTAACTCCATAGCAAAGCCCTGAAATCACAAGCTACGACTTATCCAGCCTGCCCCTCCTACTTGGGCTCTCACACCTTCAGCTGCTCAGCTTCAAAACTTCGAAAATCACTCATCTCAACCATCAGAAACGAGGACTGCGTCGACTCTTTCAAAATCCTCCTAAAAACCCATCATTTCCATCAAGTCTCCACATTAAACACTTGTTCTTGTTTTTCAGTCGTTTGTTTCTTGTTTTTGCTTACCTGCTTTTTAATCTTATCTGCACGGTGACCTTAAGGGTCTCGAAAAGTCACCTAAAATTAAATGTATTATTGTTATTATTATAATGTTTTTTTTTAATTTTATTTTGAATACTCTAGTAATCCCAAATAGGAAATGATGTATATAATCAAACGATTGGTGGCTGCCATGAAAACTGCTCAACCTCAATTTTGGGGTTCAGTGTCTTGCCCAAGGACCCTCTGGCATGGAGACTGTCACAGCTGGGATTCGAGCCACCAAGCAGAGCCACTGACATGATTCCGAGGAAAGCTCAGAAGAGCCTATACTTTGTGAGACAACTAAAGAAGTCTGGGCTAACAGATATCAATATGGCTATTATACAATCCATACTCTGCTCATCGGCGGCTCCAAAAAATGGCCAATCTTACGGGTCGGCGGACTGGGAGCGACAATAGGAGCGCTTCGTCCGCGGACCGCACTTCAGCAGCAGCCGCACCTGCGCCTCGTTCCGCCTCGTCAAGCCACCTCCATAAATGGGATCATCTGGCCCTGGGTGGACGCGGTCCCAAAGTCTTAGAACACGTAAGCCATGTCTGGCTAAGCAACGTTACGATTCGTCCTATATGTAGACGATACCAAACAGAGTCTCTTCCACCGGAACCCGATTCCATCCGGTGGATCAAGACAGTCAAGATGTTTAGATGAGTACCACGTCTGAATGCATAGAGAGTATTGAAGACTAGATAGTAATCGTTTAACATGTGTCCATTGCTATAAAGCAGTGGTTTTCAAACATTTCACACCGAGTACCACCTGAGAAACTCTTTAGCGGTCCAAGTACCACCAAGATGTCGCGTGAGATGGCAGTTTCTTTTCCTCTACCTAGTTTCCGAACAATGTTTTATTTGTTTGGCATGGGTTGACGAAAGATGTGCACAAATCTTGCGCAAATGTGTGCGAAGATTTGCATCTAACAAGCTGCACTCTAACTTGTTTCATGTCACTCCCCCGTGCTTCAAGGAAGACCTTGTGTTGTGTGCATTTGACTGTGGGTGTTGGCCTTGTCCATGGTGCTAAATAGCTCAGCCATCTGATCATTCTGATGCATAGTTTTTTTGCAACTTCAAAAATGTGTAAATGTATGTTTGTATAATTTAAAAAAATATTCCCGTGTACCACCGTGAGCGTGCTCACGTACCACTGGTGGTACTTGTACCACAGTTGGCAGACCACTGCTATAAAGGTTCAACATACAGACTTATTATTTGACTACCAATTAAAATGGCTTGGCTTGGAAACCTTCATCTATCTACCTGTCTGGGTTCTTTAAATGATCCTTATAATTCGTAACAGCCAGAAGCGCCAAGAAAAACATCAGTCCCCCCGCTACTCCCTATCCAAGATCTGTTTCGTCGCCAGGACCAGGGCCTGCCAATCGTCTTCCACCCCCGCACACCACCTCTTCACCCTCCTTCCTGGTACCGCATTTAAAACCAAATGGTACTTTTATTTTATTGAACGCAAATGGAGCCTGTCTGCTTAAGCACAACAAAGGCAGCGAGCGTGAGGTTCAGCTCCGTGCGCACACACACACTAGCATGTTTAGACTCGGAGAGAAAGAGACAGAGAGAGTGAGAGCGATAGGGAGCACTGTGATGCATATAAAGACATTAGAGAATCATACTTCCCCAAAATCTCACAGAAATACAAAGAATTTGAGAATATCGCTGACGAGGCAGCACCACAATATCTCCTAGGAGAGAAAAGTGAATGTGCCTTAATAGCAGCACAGTATGTGTCAGACTGTGATCGACTGAGGGACAACCAGTGGACAGGGGAGAGATTAACCTTCATGCTCGGTGATATGAAGACGGATTACTATTAGAATACGGATGATTGAAATGCTGTACATATGTATATTACAGACACTATAAAGTGTGCACATTGTTATGCATATGAGCTTTATATTGTTTTTTCCCATTTACAGACTTTTTGCTTCATATTATATGTGTGTTATATGTATGCTTTGGCAATGTATGATGTTCAGTCCCATGCCACTAAAGCCATATTTGATTTGATTTGAGAGAGATGTAGACATATTGTAGACCCAGTTTAAAGAAAATACAACAAAACATGGGTGTTTTGTGTAAATATGCACTTGCTGTTCCTAACTTGATGGTTGTCATACATATATTGTCGCCTTTATCTATTTCCTGCATTGACTTGCTAATTAAATAAGCCTGCAGTAGATAATAAATTAATATCGGCACCTCGTTCACACTCACCTGCCGAGGTGCCGGGGAGTAATGCGTCTGCAGCAGTAAGCGCATGGTAGAATTCCCGCTTAGTGGACAGGTGGTCAAGTTCGATTCCCAGTCCAGGCAAATCCATTAATTTAAAAGCCACTTTTTTTTATAAAGTGTTGTCTGATATTGGAGTCAATGTCTCAAAATTACTCGTAAAGTCAGACCCCCACAAGGTTCTAGGACAGTAATACAACGATAACCTTGTTATGTAAATCGAAGCAAGTAAACATAGCCATTCAAAAACAAGATGTATTAATTAATTCCCTCTCTGGATATGGTAGAATCGTTAATAGGGGGCCTCCATCTTTAGAAAAGAGAGGCAGAGACTTGTTACCACGAGTACCAGCTTTTCTATCTGCGTAAGAGGAGACATTGAGGGCCTTCAGCTTTGGCCATGGATTGTGATGTTCCTTGTCTTGTTATCAATCTGTTCTCCTCAAACCCTAGCGAATGGGCTAGGGCTAACTTGTATTCATAATTCATTCATTATGTCATCTCCCAAACTCAACCAAGTATTGCACAGTCATGGAACTCAAATCAAATCAAACTTTATTTATATAGCACTTTTCATGCAGAGCAATTCAAAGTGCATAGTTGCCTAATGTCGACTGGTAGATGAATTCTTGATTAATATGAAAGTAAAATGATGGTTGTCCATCATGTTGATATTTTATTGTGAAGTTATTGTCTTTGAGAAGTATTGTCTTTATTTTTACATTTGCTCCATTTTTGCTCAAATGTTTAGTCAAGTGGCAGCCTTTTTAGGCATCTTTGTAATGCATAACATCTTTATCAATTTCCTGCTTTGTTGTAAATAAATCCTTTAAGAGATAATCACTGAACAACACCATAACATTATCTGACAAATATCTCCCACCCTCTCCTTGAATTTCTTTTCAGGAACCACCAATGCAACAGAAATACAACTTGTGGATAAAATTAAACACCCAAACTGCGGGTAGAAATATTCTCACTGCATGATAGACATGAGCCACTGAACCGTGATGCACCACACTGCAAATGGGTCTTGCAAAGCGGAAAAACTACAACCATGAATTTAGTATTACTATTGCAAGCGTGTGCAAGTGCACAAACGCATGCAGTGTTCCATAGAGTGATAGTTTACATGACTCCACCGCACCTTGTGTAGATTGGTCTTATTTTGAAGATCTAATATACTAATTTGCCCCAATATATAATGTCCGTACATATTTATAGTAGTCTTATACGGCCTTGAATGCGTACATTTGAGTAACGCAATCAAAATATTCCAAAACTACATCATGGGATGGATCACAAATCCACAGATTAGTAGATTAGAATAAATAAAAGAACTCCACAGACTGACGTCTCTCAAACCAATAATGGCGACAATCAAAAGCAGATCTCTAAAACTCTTTAGTCATATAAAGTGCTGCCAAATTGGCCAAACAAAACTCTGCCCCAAATGATTAATAAAAGTTAAAAGAAGCAGAGGGAGATAACCCAAGCAATTGCGCAACAACATCTACGGATGGACAGAACTCTAAACAACCCCAAAAACAACAACACTGAATGGGCTCCTCTCGGGAGCGATGACCCATGTTGGTGCACATGCTGCTATAAGCAAAGATGGGGAAATATGATACCTATATAAATAAATAGCTACCGGGATGATTCTCTATAAATATTTCCGAAACAAAATTACAGAAGAGAGGCCAGCATTGTAAACCTCTCCATTAGAGTTGATACGACTACTAAAAACACTCAACTACAAAGACTCATCTTGAATATTGTTTTTTAATTCCCATCTCTTGAGGGAAAAAAACATTCATGATCATCCAAATAAGTAAAAAAATGTAGTCATTAATCATTCCATCATAATTGTAAATTCATAATTGCTCGTTATCTTAGCAAAAATATGTTTCGCTCAATTAGTCAATGGAATTTTTCAGAGAAAAGTTAATACGAAATTATTCTATAGCTGCAGCCCTACTCTCCATACATGTAATATCAAGTTTTTGTGCTTCCGTTTACCGTTTTAAATAAGGCGACTTATGGGCTGTAAATAACATGACAATCTATGTGCTTCCAATAATTTCCAGGCTCCCGCAGGACGCCTTGGGCCAATCACAGCATCCGTGACCACCCGCAGGCCTCTATTAGCTCATTAGCAGATAGCACAATGGCCTGTCCCCATGGAACTGTCCAACTCTAGCTGCTAGCTGCTGGAGGGTGTGGCCTCCCCCAAGGCTAACCTTCACTCAGCCCCCCAACCAATAGCTGACCAGTGCAACCCCCGATCCCATAAATAACCCTAAGTAATGATAGCTAAACCCCCTTACCATTCTCGTTGACTAACCAATCCTAGCTCAGTCCCCGCCCAATAGCTAACACTAGCAATAACGCTCTAATCATGGCTAACACGAGCAAGCACTAGCCAATTATAGCTAACCCTAGAAAACCCTAGCAATTCATAGCAAATATTAGTTAACCATAGCTAAACAGGGGGCACCCACAGTTTTGACGTCTCTGCGTTCCGATAAAAACAAAAACAAAACAACAATCCGATTATTTTATTAGGGTCGGATCGTTTTGTGGATTTGCACTTTACATCATACGCCAAAATCCATGCCGGAAAGCCGAGCCGTCGGAAGGCAGGAGTGCACCCTAGCTAAACATAGCAAACACTAGCTAATATTACACATATATGACTATACATTTATATTAGCTATCATATTAGTACATACTGTGTATTTGGAATTGAGGCAAGTAAACAGAGGAATTGGAAATTGCATGCTTCTAATCTTCCCTTTCATAGTGTGGTGCTCATTACATATATTAGTTGTTAGTACCATTCCCACTGTCTGTGAGCCGAGACTGATGGATGGGATCAATAAAGTATTCTGATTCGTATTCTAATCATCGCTAAATATCACCTTGACCTTACCTTAGCAAAACTAGCTAATCTTAGCTAGCCCCAGAAAACACATAGCAAAATCTTCTAGCCTTCGCTAACGCTTTCATCTAAGCTAAGATTAGCTGACCCTCAAAGCTGTCGCTCCTAATTACTACAGTAGCAAACACATCATCGTTAACTCCAGCAAACACTAGTTAATCATAGCTAACTCAAGCAAACACTAGTGTAACTCTAAGATTAGCTGACCATCAGCCACTACCAATTACTACCCTAGCAAATCATAGCAAACAATAGCTAATCATTAACCCCGACAAAAACTAGCTAATCTTAGCTAGCCCCAGAAAACACATAGCAAAATCTTCTAGCCTTCGCTAATGCTTTCATCTAAGCTAAGATTAGCTGACCCTCAAAGCTGTCGCTCCTAATTACTACAGTAGCAAACACATCATCGTTAACTCCAGCAAACACTAG
>OMKY01255254.1:0-12273 GCA_900302395.1 Bregmaceros cantori
TATGCCTCCTCTACGGACTCCTCCCAAGGCACGGTCAGCTCGATGATAAATGCCTTCTTAGCGGATGGTGACCAAAGTACAGAGTCAGGTCTGAGGGTGGTGACATCTATCTCAGGAGGAAAGGCAAGACATTGACCCACATCTGCCAACATTTTCCAGTCACTAGCAGTGTTTAACTGGCAATGCCTTGCTGTCGTGAGTGCCGTGTGCTTTACCTTTGCCCCCTCTCGCACAAAAACACTGCTGGCAGGGAGTTGAGTGTTGCAGGTGTTGTCGAGTTGGCTGCAATTCGCCTCTGTTCCAAAGTGGCAACAAGCACTTTCAACACCTGGTTGTGACGCCAGGTATAGAGCCCTTGGGCAAGACTCACTTTGCACCCTGTGAGAATATGCCTAAGGGATGCCGGCTTGGAGCAGAGTGTACATCCTGGATCTTCTCCTTGCCACTGCTGGAGGTTCATGGGTGTGGGGAGGACATCATATGTTGCCCTGATGATAAAGCTGAGTCTCCTTGATCCCATACCCCACAGATCTTTCCAGGTGACTTTCCTTCCCTCCACACTGTCCCACTTGGTCCACTTTCCCTGCTTCCCAAGTGCTACCACCCTGGCCCTCCCGATGCCTTCCTCCTGGTTTCTCACTTCATCCACTATCGTCCTCCTCTTTTCAGCAGCTGAGGCTTTGCTCCAGGCTTGGCGCTGAGCTGTTAGTCCCAAACCTGCTCTCCTGTGCTGGACATGGCCCACTATGTCTGCATGCTTGAGGGCTGTTACTGCCTCCTCAACAGCTTGTCCTGGTCTCCATTTACGGCCTGCTTTGATGTCAGGGGCATTCCTACTCACCATCAGGTCTTTGGACTCAGTCAGCATCACCTGGAGTCCTGTCTTGGTGCACTTGAATTCCTCCGTTAGATTACTAGTTACTGAAATAAAATAAATAGTTACGGCCAACTTACGGGAGATCGGGGATGGTTGTAAGAGTTTTTGTTTGAGCAAGTGTAACTCAGTGTTGGTTGGCACTAGAGATCTCAAAATGTAACATATGGTACACATATTTGTCTGTTGTAAATGACCTACACTTGGATTTCTACCACACAATCGCAGATTGTGTAAATCATTGTTAAACATAGAGGTATGTTGTTATAACCTACCCCAATAGCGGGGCGGGTTGTAACACTACCAGGGAATGGATGCAAAATGAAATTATTATATTCTACACTTGAAATGAATGCAAACATTTTACTAAATAAAGAAGTAACCATAAACTTGTCAGAAACACCATTCATAATAAAAATAACCAAAAAGAACAAGTTAAATAAAATAAAATAACTAAAATAAATGAATACTCATCAGGTAATATAAATGAAAAAAAGGATAATCAAGAATAAACGTATGTATTTTTTTGTAGCCTGTAACCGTTTAATTTGAATTTTTGATGAACAAACGACTTTTGAATGGTGTCGATAGTAGGTTGTAACACATTTTAGAACTGGTACAACCATCTGGGTGCCAGGCAGACATTAAAATGAACCATTTTAGCTTTATCTTCAAACCCAGCATGTAGACAAAACATCAATTTAAACTAGACAACCTACTACTTGGGCCATTGGGCGTACGTGAAACATTTGTATCTGCAACACAATGGACACTATGCAAAAATAGTTGTGATGGAAAATTTTACTTTCTTTCCTGAAAAATCTATTTTTTGGCTAGAAAAAGAGTTTGTCGCGAACATTTCACATACACAGAACATTTCTGTGTATGTGCGTGCATGCAGCGTGTTCGCCCTGGACCACTGTTAAAATATCATCAAAAAAGAGAAAGTACCATAATAAAATATTGATTTTGTTAATAATAATTGAATAATGACAGGGAGGTGGAGAGGGGAAAGAGTTGGCGCATCAAATGCCGTTCACACGCTCACGGCATGGGCTTGTGCGTGTGTGCACACACACCTGATTGTTGAGTTAATATGCTCACATACGTGAAGGAAGGTAGCATTAGCCCATCCGCTGGGGCTGCCAATGTATACAAAAAGTCACAATGTATCCTGCTGTTCGTCTGTGCGAAAGGGGTGGCCGGTTTCAGACCACGCTGGCCCAGGTCATGCCGCGTTTTCCGTGGGTTCAGTTGCAGGTCAAGACCACCTTGTCTAGATGGGCTCGTCTCAGATGATGTAACGCGCGCTCGGAACCGCTTGCATTTATATTAACCGGGACAACTCGAAAACGAGTTCCATCTCGGTTAAAACGAGTTGGACCCGGGATAATTGATTTGAATACGCCCTTAGTTACATGCATCACTGAGGGGAACACATCGCACCCGCACCTGAACTCAGCTCGCAGAGCAGATCCATAACTATTAAAAAAGGTCAGAAGGCGAGCGGTTGATTGGTCGGAGCGATCAATTTCCCTCAAGCCTGTATCAACAACACACAGAGGCATCATCACCGCAGGCGCGTATGAACGCATTGATTTCCAGCAGTAATATGTCATCATTCATGGAGGACAGAGGAGCTGCAGTCATTACTAGGCTAAATTATTCACCACGAGCCACAGGCCGGGAGACACCGCACACTAATTAACGCTCTTCGCTAGCGATGCTGCTCATCAGCACATTGCAAAATTCAGAAATGGCTTTATTCCAGCAGGTTTGCACGTACAAGCAATAGGTGGGCAGTTCCGACAAGATTTCTTCTTCTGCGCAGTGTGAAGGAAAATATCCTAGAATATCAAATAACATCCTGAAGACACTTTGCTAGACTAGCCTAACATGTCCCTCATTAAGTGACAAAGCCAATCATCCTACTGATTTGCACATCTGAAGACCCCAAATGGGTGGGGAGCCGGGAAAGGAACTGATGTGCCTCTCGCGATTGGTCCCATATTACTGAGCAGACATCAAATATTTCCAAGCATATAAACCTTTTTTCTTTCCTGGATGTTTTCATATTCAATATATACAGTATACATTAGTTACTTTACTTAGTGCCTTATATGCAGATTGGCATGTAGGACAGCAACACAGGATCTCCACTCCTTTCCGTTTTGGGCCAGAGTCTTTATGGACCCCCCCATGTGTGATCCAGGGTCTTCAACTCTCCCTCCACTGTCCTACACCAGGTGTTCTTGGTTCGGCCTGTTTTGCGCTTGCCTTCAGGTGTCCAATGAAGAGCAGTCAGGGGAATAAAGTCCTGCTCTCTGCGGATACTATGTCCAATCCACTTACAACGCTTTCTAATAAAGATGTCCGCCATGTTGTTCTGTTTGCACATGCTCAGAAGTTGCTTGGAGATGGCACGGGGCCAGAATATTTGAGTTTTCCGTAGGCTTTTCGTGTGAAAGATTGATAGTCCCTTTATATCGGTTTCTGTTAAATGCCAGCACTGAGAATCTTAGTTTGATTCTCAGTGCTGGTATTGATGCTGTATTGGGCTGACCTCCAGACATTGTTAAGTCTGTATAGGGTGTTTCTGGCCTTGATGAGTCGGTTTGTGATCTCGCTGTCTGCGCCCGCATCATGGCTGACAACACTGCCAAGATAAGTGAACAGGTTGGTTGGTGAGGGGGCTGGGACGTTTTTTGGTTTATTTTCAGACCTACTTTTTATGAAGTTGTTGAGGCAGCAGGTGTTGGTGTGTATGAGTGAGCAATGCCAAGATGTCCGCGAAGTCGAGATCTTCCAATTGTGAGAAGAGAGACGATCCGATGCCTCTTTGTGTGTCCAGTGGTTCTTCTCATTACCCAATCTATAACTAAGTTGAAGAGTAGTGATGACATCACAACCTAGTCTCACTCCTCTTAACTGCAAGGCTGTGCTTGCTGCTTCCAATTTGACATTTGAAGTTGGAATAGCAACCTTTATTATTGTTATCAGCAATTTGACTGGGGATCCCATATGAGCATAGAATCCTCCATAAGCTATCCCTGTGAATGCTGTCAAAGGCCTTCTCGAAGTTCACAAAGTTAATGTACAGTTGCCTCTGCCACTCCGTACATTGCTTTATGATGTTACGTAGTGTAAATACATGGTCGACACAACCTCTACCCTTTCTGAACCCTGCTTGTTCTTTTCTTTGTTGGATCAAGTATTCGTTGTACAATGATTTTGGCTGACTTTACTGGGGATGGACAAAAGGGTGATGCCACACCAGTTGTTGCAATTACTGAGGGCACCTTTCTTCTGGATTTTCACAATGATTTTCAATTCTTCCCCTCCCATATGGCTACGAAGAGCTTTAGCTGCCAGTTCCAGGTCTACATTCAACAGCTCTGCGTTTAGACTGTCTAGCCCTGGGGCTTTTCCATTTCTAATGAATTTGATGGAGGAGCATAGTGGTGGCGGTAGGGGGTTGAGAGTTTCATTGAAGTGCTCTGTCCCAACGGGTTTCTATTTCTGCTTCGGAGGTAAGGACACGTCCTCGTTCGTTTGGGACAGGCACCTTGGTGTTCCTACGATACGTTCCACATATCAAGTAGGTAATTCTGTATAGGGTTACCTGTTCCCCTTTCCTGGCTGCTGTCTCTAAGCCCTCTTGTCGGCTCTAACGCTCTTTTGAGTTGCTTGTCTGCATCTTTGTACTGTACTTGGTATCTCTCCTATAGCCTCTCGGACTTGCATTCTAATAATTTCTTCTTTAGCTCTCTCCTTTGTTCAATGGCATGCCAGTTGTCAGCTGTAATCCATGCTTTCCCTTTTAGTTTTTGTATTCCGAGGCAGGCTTCACTACTTTCTGAGTATGTTATTTTGATATGTTTCCACATGGTGTCGACTTATTTTTCAGTGCTTATCAGTATTTGGAACCTGTTAAAATTAGGACAAAGTCGCTCTTGACTTTGGGGGTACGCAGTCTCCCTACATCAAAAAGTTGATGCCGTACTTCTTTTCGTCCTGTTCTCATGAGCTTGAGTCGTACTGTTGCCGTCACGAGATGGTCACTGTTAGCATCAGCTCCCCTACCAAGTCTAACATCTAGGAGTGAACGTCTCCAGGTACCATTTACCATCAGATGGTCGAACAGATTCTTGTCTCTTCCATTTGGGGGAACACCATGTCAGTTTGTGTATGTCATGGTGTGAGAAGAGAGTTCCTCCAATGACAAGGTCGTAAGTGGTACCGAGATCTAGCAGTCGCTTCCCATCATCATTCATGGTTCCGCAGCCTTCCTTCCCCGTTGCTCTTTTGTAGTTGGTGTTCTTGTTCCCAGCCTTAGCGTTCAGGTCACTCATTAATTTTCATGGCGTGCCGGGGTGAACCTTCTATTTGAGCTTGTAGATGGTCATAGAACTTCATCATTGCTGTCAATGGTGGGGACACAACACTGGACGTGAGTGGCGTTTGTGTATACACATATTTATTTATATACATATATATACCATTATTATCATTAGTATTATTAAAGAATAGGAAGACAAACAATATTCACGTTGTACAATTTGATTTATTTCCACCGGTACAACAGTTTGTATTACAGGACAAAATGAGGATTGAGACATCACAGCCAGAATAAAAGCTGCAATGATATGATTGGAAATAAAACTGTAAAGACAAAAATGTATATGTAAATGTATACGCTCCATTCCACTCACCCACTGAAAGAAGGGCCAGCACTCCTAAATATTAGGAAATAAATCATTAAAATGACAAATGCACTTGTAACTGTCATTGGGACACAAGTTATTTGTGTTCCATTTCTAAAGATGAACATCTATACAGTTTGGCAAAAAAAGAGCAAAAAACAAAACAAGATGTATCAACGCTTTGTGGTGGATGCATGTGTTATTGACAAATAATGGTGGCATTATCTGTTATATAAATGTATTATTGCCATGATTTCTTTTAAAATTCCTCCCAAAACTTTATTTTTTGGTATTTTTATGCAATGTGAGGAATCAATCCAATATCAATTCACTAGGATTGCTACTGAACTGTAAATCTTGTAAATTAACAACTGTTTGCTCATTTCAGAGTAAAAGAAATGTGGCCATTTATGATGTGTTTAAAGGGCATTTTCATTGGACAGTCAAATGGCTGTGAGCTGCTGCTGCTAAACAAATAGCTTTCTGTAGAATGCTATGACATTATAAACGGCTGTGATACTCTGCCATCGTTGGACAGCATTAGAGACGGGTGGGAAGAGGTTATTTTTGGATTTCTTTTTAGAAGAAAATAATTTCTGAAATTATTGGCTGTTCAACTCACACTATACCTAAATAAATGAATAAAAAATTTTTTTTAGAACGACATGGTAACTTATTTGTAAATATTATTCAATTAAAGCTTTGTTCAAAGTAATCCAAAACTCATCCACTTTTATTACTTTGGGATTCCTTGAAATAATCATAATGAAATAATTTACCTAATAATTTAACTCTTTCAGTGCCAAACATTTAAACACAATAAATGTACACTGATTCTTAAAGTTACAAAAAAAATATTCCTCACAGGTGAAGAGGATGTCTACTTCATAGGGAACTTTGTTATGATTACAATTTTCTATATTCTATAAATGTCTCTTGATGTATTTGGCAGTAAGCATGTGTTTTCTGAAAGAGTTAATGTCTTTTTAATTAATTTAATCAGAGTCGTTTCAGTCTATATTATCATTTGAACAGCAATAGGTGTTAACATTGACCATATTTTATACCACATATTGATGCTGTATGAAATATTGTTCCGAGAAGGTGATCTTCGGTTAGTTGTTATCAGATGCTACCTAAAGAAACTCCTTGTGCCTTATGTTCCAAGCAGGACCCTGCAGTCTAGAGGATCTGGTTTAGTCTCCATTCCCAGGACTAAGAAACATAGAACTGGAGCCAGAGCCTTTAGTCACCAAGCACCTCATCTTTGGAATCTGCTTTCTGTGGCTTCCGCTAGGGTCAAATTCACTGCTCATTGGCTCATAAGGTCCACTCTGCCAAGGAGGATTGATACCTTTTAAAAGCACCCTTCGCTTATCGGGTGGTCTTGACCAACCCTTAGATATGCTGCCATACTCCGACCGGGAGATCTCTGAGCTGGCTCAGACCGAGTCAGGCACTGGAGCATAGAGCATCCTCTCTCTATCCGTGTCTCTGGTCCCCGGTTTGAGATTGGTTGAGAATCCCAATCACCTCTTTCCTCCAGTACTCCATTAAAGGAGTTCCGTTA
This sequence comes from Bregmaceros cantori, assembly GCA_900302395.1. Taxonomy (NCBI): domain Eukaryota; kingdom Metazoa; phylum Chordata; class Actinopteri; order Gadiformes; family Bregmacerotidae; genus Bregmaceros; species Bregmaceros cantori. The sequence continues at coordinate 7,148 of OMKY01255254.1, forward strand.
ATCAAAACTAATTCACATCAACAACAAATAATCAAAACCAGTAGTTATTTTTTCAATTAGGCCGGGATTGATTGAAAATCTAAATTCCTCTTTTCTCCAGTACTCTGTTAAAGGAGTTCTGTTAACCAATGAAAACAAATGAACACCAACAACTAATCAAAAACTGTATTTTTTCAACTAGGCCGAGATCGATTGAAAATCTCACTCTTTCTTCTCTTCTTTCCAGGCCTCCGTTAAAGGAGTTCTGTAACCAATCCCAATTACTGTCCTTAACTGGGCCCTGATTTCAAGGTTGAAAGGTAGTTAGGTAAATAGCTGTATTATTTCTTAAAACAAAATCTAAAAACAAAATCCTTTTTGTGAAGCGCCTTGAGGCAGCTTGGGCTGCGACCTTGGCACTATATAAAAATCTGTCGAGTTGATTTGCAATGCCATACGGGCAATTGTAACGTGGCGAAAACAAAGTAAAAATGACTTGTGCCGTCATTACGGAGGTTGTTTATGTATGTATCAGCGACAGTCCACGGAAATACTTTCCTGGCTTCAAACAACACGGTAAACGTCCATATTTAAAAGTGGTTTTATTTACAATAGAGCTGTAGGATTTTGCCTAAAAATAAAATTCAGCTTGTTGTCTTAGAAATCCAGATTTTTCAAAAGGTTTTTTTTCATGTTAAGTTTTGGGAACCTTGGGGTTGGGACTGTTACAAATTATAGTCTACACAAATACTTTGCACACTTTTTTCAGCAAAATCCACATAATTTATAGTGTTGTTGAAATAAAATGCTGATTCAATCAGCAGCAGATCAACAATATAGCACCAAATACAACTTAAAAGGAACATCCGATTTGAAGATTTCATTCAATGTAATTCCCAATGCTGGGTAGCAGTTATCGCTCGAATGCCGTGACGTAGCAAGAGTGCCTTGTAGGACTATGACTTTAATTATTTTGTATGCATGTTGTGGTGTCACACAGTGCTGTGAATGCACCGTTTGGTAAATATAGATTATTTTGTTCCCAGTGGCATGACATCAAGAAATTCCATTCAAAACCAGACACGGCCTAATCATACCCTAAAAGCTGCAGACCAAGCAGTTTTCCGAGATGACCATTTGACCTCAGTATTTAAATGTCCCCAAAAAGGCTCCGTCATGGAAGAAGTTGGCCAAACTACTCAGGGTGAATAAACAGCATCATTGAATGCTAGGAATAAGTTGATATGTTCAAAACAGGACATTCCCTTTTAGGCCTGCTTCAAATGGAATTCACCCATCCATGTTACCGTTGCCTTCGTAGGTGGACTTTCAGACCGTTTTGAACGTTCATATTTGGTACACCCACAATGGGGAACTGTTGATAGTTTAACTGTGTGTTTTAAACAAAATTTGCAAATAATAAGTATATGTGACAGCGGAATGTCTAACCCTTTAATAATAATTAGCAAGAGATTTTTTTGGTGTCTTTGAAAATTCCATAATTTGACATAGAACGACATTTGCAACAGTGTAGAATATCTGTACAATTTTTAGCGTCCTGAAAATTTGCGGTGGTAAGAGGTTATATTTATTATTATATTTTTCATTTGGGCTCCGGAGATCCGGACACTCTCGCTACGGAAGAAACAAATGAAATGACTTCCGGGACCGGCTGAACACGGTCTGTATCCATAGTTACCGGAGAATATGAATTAGGGCTTAGAGTGCAGGGCTGTCTGGAGAGTCCATTCCCGCAGAACAGAGCTGCTCTCCATCAACTGGAGCAAGTGGAGTTGTATGGGATTTCCTGTACAGCGTCGGGAGGTGGTGTGGAGCTTCAGAAGAAGGTCTCCCGGCACAGAGGGCAGGTTGATTTGTTGCTGGAGGTGAACCACTTGTACTGCAGGGAGAGGAGAATCAGCAATGTTAAACAGCACATATTTCTTTTAAATAAAAAAAACTCAAGGACTTGGAAAGTGACTTCAGTGTCAACTGTCTTCATCGATTAGAAAACTGGGCGGCCGCTATCGACGCAAACACGCTGAATGATGATAAAACCTTGGTTTTTCCTGTGGCTTTCTTCATACACGTTCACATATCTATATCAGGTATGTGAATGTGTATGTCACTGCACAAAGTGTGTTTACATTAAATAGAAGGGCTGCAGCACCGGAGATGGGGACAACGCGGTCAGACACACAGGCGGCGTTGGCACAGCGCACATCATAAAAATGTTCATTATTGACTCAACTTTTCAATTTAATGGCATTCCAATTTTGAATACCCGAGAGATTGACAGCCCTAACAGACACCCGTGTTCACATTAAAGTGAAGAGATGCACTGCCAGAGCAGTTATGCCTCAAACAAGTTTATGCACACAAAAAGAGCTGCTGCCCTAATGAAACATGTCCAATGTCTGTATAGCAGCCTGTGTAGGATATCGAAGAGCCAAGTGGATGGATTCATCGCACAAAGCGCACACAGTTTTAAAAATTGCTTGCTACAGCTTACAGAATACCTTTAAAATAGAACTCCAAATCACCCACAGATCATGTTCTTCTGGACCAAGGGGATGGATGCATTCACTGGTACGGCGAGAACATTTGGGTGCATAATATCACACAGCATGTTCTCACCAGCCCTTATTTAACAACGCTGTGGGTGTGGCCTCTAAGTGAATAGATATCTTCAAAAATTGTTCAAAACACAGCAAAGTCCTCGTACTCCCCAAAATTCTGCTAGAACTGCACGTTGAACTAGTCTATACTGTAACTAATTACCCTAGTTAATGTCACAAAAAATTTTCTACAGTGCAGAGTCCTCACCAGACAGGCGGAGTGGAACTTCTTCTTGCAGGTCCTACACGCCTTGTTGGGCAGAGAGTAGTTGGAGCCGTGGATGACAGAGAAGCAGATCATGCAGTCCTCCACGCCCTCGAAGCGCTTGTCCACGTTGGTCTTCCACAGCGCCAGACCCTCCATGATACTGCCGTTCTACACAAAGCACAAACTAATCACTCTCCCATCAACACTTGGCAGACATTCACCAAGGTATCCTATTCTAGGTAACTAAGTAACTCTTTTTTTTCTAGGTAACTCTTTTAGTGCCACCGACTTCCACAGAAGTCCTATGGAAAAGACGTATGTACTGCCAAGATGCCAAGACATGTTTAGAATCAGAGATGGCAAGTAACAAAGTACAAATACTTGAGTACTGTACTTAAGTCTTTTTTTCATGTATCTGTACTTTTAGAAGAAGTACATTTTTCTCTAATGACTTTTTACTTGTACCGAGTCGATTTTTAACAAAAATATCTGTACTTCTACTCATTTTCCCAATACAGGCTTGTTACTTTTTTTGCGCATGGATGGTAGGTCGTAGGGATATGTATAGTGTGAATGAGCCAGTATAATGCCCACAGATGTTAATTTCAATGTTTGGCAGTGTGGTTTATGAACCTTTAGTGAATTAAGTTCGGCTAGGTTTTAAACAATTTATTCAAACATTCAAACATTATAAAACTAGCATTGAAGACTGAATTTTATATACAATTTTATTTTTCTACTTTGTACTTTATACTTTCAAAAATATTTAATTAAGTAATTTTTAGAGCCTGCACTTTTTACTTTCAAAAATACTTTTTGAGTATGGTTCTGGGCCTGTACTTTTTACTCTACTTGAGTAGATATTTGGTTCGGTACTTTATAGTCATACTCAAGTTGTTTTTTTCACAAATGTATTTTACTCTTACTCAAGTAAGAAATTTGGCTACTTTTGCCATCTCTGCACATACGTTATAACGTGGGATTGGCATGGAATCAGACACTAACAATGTCAACAAGATCTTATAACAAAATAATCGAATGTCGATTTCAAACGCTTTTTTTTGTTTTGTTTACACAGCCCTAGTATTCCATAACAAATTTAGAGGTAGATCGAGAGCCGGGTGACTGGTGGGTCCTTGGGGGCCTGCTGCATCAAATGACGTCCACGGTGGTCCTAAGATCATGAATCATGAATAGGTCCTTGTCTTCTGAGAGGGTTCATCAAGCTCTAGGTCTTCTTTTCTGAGAATTCACTTCATGCTGTGCACCAGAGCCAGCACCGGCGGTCTCACCACGGGCTTCCAGAACAACCGTGTTGTTTTCGGAGACTAATATGATGTCCTGCTCCTCACCCTTCTTGCGGCATATCGCTTATGGAACCATTATTCAATGTGTTTGTTATCGTAATCTGTTAGCAAGTGATGCACGCAAACGTCACAGATCTGAACTCAGGGAAGCTCAACCCTTACCACAAGACATCCCGATTAATGGCTTACGTTACATATAGACCACTTATAAATTATTAGGCGTTACTCATTTATTGATTAATATTTGATAGATTCAATAATAATTTCTGAAAATATGAAATTGAGATAATTGAAAAAACATGAACATGAGACAACCATAACAAAAAAATATCATAAACCTCTGCAATGCCCTTCGATCCACGGTCTGAGGTTTGCGGATTCAGTTGATGTATTTAAAAGGATTTCACCTTCCTTTTTCTTTTCTTTTTAAAATTATTTAAATGATTATTTATTTATCATATACAAAAAAAATATGAGAAACCTAAAATACACTATCTATATGAATTCCCACACCCCTCCCATCCATCCAGACAGCTTCTGGTTCTCCCCTTCCGCATAAAGCCTTCTGTGCTTGGTGCTGGTGTCTTACCGACTGCCCCACAGAGCCAGTCAGTAAAAAGTACTCGGTACATTAACTCTGCCTTTAGCGACACCCGTTGGGAACTGTTGGCACATATGTTGATGTCATATCTCTCTCTCGGGCGCTTTCTCTCTCGCTCGCTCTCTCTCTCTTGGTGTCTCTCGCTCTCTCTGTCTCTCTCCCACTCGGTCTCTGTCTCTCTCGGGCGATCTTTTTTTTTTTCATTCATTTTTTGAATTCATTTTTTAAACTGAAAGTTACTCAGTACTTTCGCTACTTAAGTAACTTTTTTGTGGAATACTTTTTACTTTTACTTGAGTAACTATTTGGATGACTACTTTTTACTCCTACTTGAGTAATATTTTGCTGAGGTAACAATACTTTTACTTGAGTAATTTTTATGGCTACTCTGCCCACATCTGCATGTAACTATT
>OMKY01255260.1:851-11210 GCA_900302395.1 Bregmaceros cantori
CCCTAGCTCTAACCCTAACCCTAGCCCTAACCCTAACGCTAGTCCTAACCCAAACCCCTACCCTAACCTCTAAACCTAACCCCTAAACCTAACCCCTAAACCTAACCCCTAAACCTAACCCCTAAACCTAACCCTATCCTCTTAACCCAACCCTAAACCTAACCACTAACACTAACCCCTAAACCTAACCTCTAAACCTAACCCTAACCCCTAATCACTCCCATATGCAGTTTGGGCGTTGAAAAAAGACTCAAAGAAGTGTTACCAATAGGATTAGAATCCCGGAGGACTGCATGAAGGGCAAGGCACTACCACTACGCCATTCAAGCTGTGACTGTATAGTTCCGCAGACAGTCTTAAGTTGTCCGTGTCCATTGACGATGGGCGTAGACACAGGCGGGGCGTGATGCGCCATGTCTAAAAGATACCTAACAATCGAAGCGGATCGTTTTGGGGGATTTGCCCTCGCCCCGCACATGCACAGATGTATCTCTTCTCGAACAACCCTAGGATTTCTGATTTCCCGTACGGGGGTAGGGAAAGAACCGGAAATTGGTCAAAAACTTGTCCTTTGGGACCAATCCTGTTTCTAATATGGCACACCGGTGTCTTGTCACTGAGCTAATGGTACACCACACATTGGGCTACCAACTTTGCATGCCGCCATCAAACTCGCTGCCTTCAACACACCAGAGGATATGACATGTATGTGCACTTGTTCGCGATGTCAACATCATTCTTTTCTGCCTTTCAGCCAACATGGTGGCCATTTATGTGTGTAGTGTCCATCATTCCACGCAGTGGGTTTCTGACAATTTTTAAGATGGCACCTGGGCCCTTTCAGTGCACTGAACTTTAAAGAAAAACTATGTTTTAGTGCACTATGTTTTGTGCACAATTAGGCTGTAGAACGTGGCACCATGGGTGGGCAGTGTCCATGTTGGCTCCAGCACGCTGTATGTTTACGCTCTCACTGCATGCCCAGAGCACACAGAGACACGGTTCGAGAGAGGAATTACTGGTAAAATGGGTAAAATATAGCTAACAAAAAAAAAGGTTAAAATCTAAGAAAGGATGTGGGATATACCTGGACACGCTAGGGGGGCCAGAGAGAAATATTTGCACAAAATAAACATTATTAACAGAATGGACCCCTACCAAATAGACCCCATTTACTATCAGAAGATGGCAGCCTTCACCCATGGATATAGGTTTGTGTATGTAGACGAGTGACTTGTAATTTTTAAACTTGTAATGTGTACCACACACAAGGTAGGCAAATATGTCGTGAGTGGCGGTAATAGATTATTGTCCTCATTCCATTCACTTGTTGATATTTGTTTGGGGCCCAATCCGTTTATAATGTTTATCTTTTCTAAATATTTCTCTCTGGCCTCCTTTTCTACCGTGTCCCGGTACATCCCACATCCTTTCTTTAGATTTTAACATGTTTTGTTATTTATATTTTACACACTTTAACAGTTCTTTCTCTCTCGAACCGTCTCTCTGTATGCTCTGGGCACGCACAGAGTGTAAAAAGACTGCACGCTGGAGCTGATATGGCCGCCGCCCACCCGTAAAGTCACTGGTGCAACAGCCCTATTGCGTCATTTGAAACGTACTTGAACCTTATTGTCAAAGCATAATATTGCAGCAGGCAACTGTTCCATCGCCTGGCATAGAAAAGTCATGTAATTCATGCTAAATTCAGGCGTTGAGGTACTGCAATGAGTATCGCAAAATTATGTTCTATTTTCACAGTATGGGTATCCTTGGATCGACCCATTCCTGTAGCAGAAAAGTAGTGGAAATTAAATCGGGGGAAAAAAACAACATTGGTGAAACAAACCCTGAGATTATTAATGTTGTCATTTCATTAACTTCCCAAGGTTTGAGAGTGTGCATACGACATGAAGATTACTCCCCATATACTCATTCAACTTTTTATTTATATTTATTATATTTTATATTATATTTATTTATAAAGCACAGTTTTCCTGTGCCTGTGTGTAAACTGTCTTGCCACTAATGTGCATCCCTGTCCTCACAGGTGCGACAGTACGTTGTGCAGGTGGTCTTCTCCATCACTTTTGCCTTCTCTTGCACCATGTTTGAGCTGATCATCTTCGAGATCTTGGGGGCATTGAGCACAAGGTATGTACTGAATAGTGGACAAGCACCAAATCAACAATGCTTCTGTGTGACTTTGCTGACAATATGGTACATTTAAACTTAAGTAATCCCAATCAGGAAATGATGTACACGTCAACACGCTCAACCAGGACCCATTTTAGCCTGGTAAGCCAGAACCAACGCATCGTCCACGCATCGCACATGCTAGATGCTTGCAATGGGTCTGGTAAAACCAGGGTCGGAAAACGTAAAAAAAAAAATTGTGTTATGCAGTCACAGGGCGTGGTGGGTCAAGCGGCGTGGAGGCGTGACAACTAAACTCCGCCCACATCTCGCGTAGCCCGTGCAAACTCCGCCCACATCTCGCGTAGCCCGTACAAACTCGCCCCACGTCTGTGCTGATTGGCTGACATACTGTATCCGTACCGACGCTGAGCCTGATTTTCCCAGGCCCAATGCAAGCATATAGCGATGTGCGATGCGTGGACGATGCGTTGGTCCTGGCTCGCCAGGCTAGGACCCATTTGGGAGAATTTCAGGGATCAGTGTTGACACGTGTGGACTGTCTGAGCCTGGATTTAACCGTTCTGTTGGAACGACCACTCTCCCAAGTCCCAACTGAGCTATAGCCAGCGGTAAGCAGGCCACCACTGCAACCTGCTGCTTGTCTGATGTGGGAATGCCAAGTGGGGCAACCAATACGACACAGCTTGCAGTCCAGTTTTAATCTTGGATCTGTCCACATAGGAAACAAACAGGTTCTGAACCGGTTCAAGGAACGAAAAACGGAAACTAACATAATTTTACGGAATTTTATGAGGAACGGAAACGAAAAAAGATTTCTTCAACTGTTCCAGAACAGAAACTGAACATTATGAAATCCAAAAAACAGGTTAAAAACGTTTTTTTTTCTGTTCTCCAATATTTGAACATATCCTATGTCTGGGAGACCATTTCCTGTAATGCATCCATCCAACTTTCACAGTCAATGAATCACAGTCAGTCATCAAGCCCCATGGATCTGGGATTCCATCTTGTGGACAGACGAAGAAGCGAATGTAATAGCATTTTAAACCCGGTTTCACGTTAATACAGTTGTACTGAAGTTTGAAAGTCCATCAAATACATTTTGTATAATCTATATCTAAACTTAACATTGCACAATATAAGGAACTTTTAGAACAAACTAATTTTTTGCTTTCCGAACCGGTTCAGGACCAATATTTTGGTGGCGGAACGGTCCGGAGAACGAAAATGTTAAACATAAGCCTGCCGGAACCGTTCGGAATGGAACTTTTTAAAAATAATTTATTTTTCAAGCCCTGGAACAAGGCATACAGAACAATAGCCTTGCTCTTGACTTTGTATTGCTCTTGCACATTTAAAATAAAGCACATACCCAATATGCATAGATCAGTCACAGTAGTCTTTTATTCACAGTAGGGTTATGGGTTAACTTAACCCTAACCGTGCCCTAATCCGAACCTTAACCCAACCCCTACTCTAACCCTAACCCCTAGACCTACTGTGACCAAACAACCTGTCTGGTGTTGATATTGTAAAGTGGGTAATAGAATAGCCCCTATAGTGTAACTATCTATCAGCTAGCTTGCTAGTGTTTAACTGTGTCCGTCTTAAACAAGTAATCTATGCATGCATGCATCTTTTTGCAGAATGACTTTGCCATTCAGTTGAAGTTGTGTCATTCAATTCAGTTGTTCTGAAATTGGTATCTACATGACTAATGGATTCTGACTATGTGTGGATCCCACAGAAAAGCTGTACTTAATATGAAACCAACATAAACCCATAATATGGAATGTTTCCCAGTTCCAGGTATTTCCACTGGAAGCTGAACCTCTATGTCATCCTGCTGGTGCTCATCTTCGTTGTGCCTTTCTACATCGGATACTTTGTTGTCAGCAACATACGACTACGTGAGTTTGTTACTACATTTGGTTTGGATTACGACTTTGATACTTTGGATTAACCCTCACTGTAGGTACAAACCAAACACGACCTTGGCGACTTCTGTCCCAAAATAATATTAAAAGTCAATTGTTAGGTGCTACTTCCCACTACCTGGTGACTTGAGTGACCTATGCGTAGCGTTTTAAGTAGTGTTGCACCGATAACCATTTGTTGCTGCCGATACCGATACCCGATACCTGGCTCTGTAGTATCGACCGATACCTACCGATACCACAGTGTACGCGCTATAACGGAGACGGACAGGGTCGGGCACGAGCGAGAGACGAACTTTTGGATTACGACGCTAATTATGATTACGTGGAAAATAATTGTAAAAATATATTGTATTAAACCAATAATGATAATTTACATTTGTTGATAGCGTATCATAATATTATTTGTTTGAAAAGAAGATACACTCAGTTTATCAAACATAAATGGATTCAATATTGAAATACAATTATGTTATGATTACTAATATTGTCACAACTGTTGCACTAGGAACAGCTTGGAACCAACGCCGCCAAGCCATGACATCACCTGCAATAGCCCTATAGGTGAAATTGGAATGTAAAATGCAGGAAAGAGTTATTTTCTTTACACTTCTTTGTCTTTCTTTATGAATTGTTTCTGTGGTGCGTTGGAATTTTGGATTGAGAAATCTGGATTGGCATCCCTAATGCATGATGTGTGTGTCCACTAGTCCAGAGACAGAAGCTGCTGTTCTCCTGTGTGGTCTGGTTCACCTTCATGTATTTTTTCTGGAAGCTTGGAGATCCTTTCCCCATCCTCAGCCCCAAACATGGTAAGCTGCTCTCGCCTAATAACAATGGAATCAATTCTGGATGCTAGTCTACTGTCTCTGTATTTGTAGCCTGGCGAGCCAGAACCAACGCATCGTCCACACATCGCACATCGCTAGACGCTTGCATTGGGTCTGGTAAAACCAGGGTCGGAAAACGGTTTACAAAAACGTGTCAATGAAATTGTCTTATCCAGTCAGACAAGCGGCGTGACAACCAAAATCTTCCCATGTCTCGCGTAGCCTCTAAAAACTCCCGCCTTGCCACGCTGATTGGTGGATTGATTTCATACCGATGGCGAGCCTGATTTTCCCAGACCCAATGCAAGTGTCTAGCGATGTGTGATGCGTGGACGATGCATTGGTTCTGGCTCGCCAGGCTACTGTATTTGCACCAACTGTAGTATTCATACTAATACGTGAGTTTAGAATGTGCATGTATCAATCTGGATCTAGGCATGCCATGCCCAGATTCAGAGTTGGTTGTGATCTAAGGCCAGACGTCTTTTGTCTATATAAGTAATTAAAGTTTGAGTTTTGAGTGAGACTTTCTCTCAAAGAACAGTTCTATGAAGTTCCATTTTGTCATAAATAATCTTAATCTTAAAAGATTCAGATACTTTATTTCATCACAGATACATGCTTGTACAGTGAAATTCTTCCTCACATTGAACCCATCCCTGAGGAGCGGTGAGCAGCTATGGGCGCAGTGTCCGGGGCCCAACTCTAGAGTATGAGCCAGTGCCTTGGCCAGGGGCACTGACTGGAGCAGGTTAACTAGAACATGTTTTTGGTGGTGGGGGAAACCGGAGTGCCCAGAGGAAACCCACACAGATACGGGGAGAACACAAGGCAGCAATGCTAACCCCTGCACCACCATGCCAAAGTTAATTTTATATTCTGTTGCTTTGATGTGAAAGTGGATGGAATGAATATACTATTGCTGGAATGTATTTAATTTTGTTAGTTTTTTGCAATTACAGCACAAGGGAGGGTCATTGTGAAATATGGCCTCATGTTATTCAGCGGAGAGTTGTAACCACATCTTTTTATTTTGATTACGGAGTACGGAGGAGCAGCAGCAGGCAGTCGACTGGAATACGGATGCGCACGGCGGTCGGATTACAATTCTAACACTTTGGGAAGTCTATGTGGGACCCAGAAAGTTTGACAATAACCCGGGGAGACTACATGGGACCCCACGATTAACTGTTGGATACTGTATTGCACGTGTGTGAGACAGCTGTTCCGATTGCAGGACAACTTGCCATCCAATCTCCTCATCTCAGCGGACGGGTAAAATACAGCTTTAGGACAGTAAAAATGATTGAAAAATAGCATTCAATATACGCTGTGTACTCTGTGGCCCTCAGTAGATTTTAGAAATTTGCAAACGGCCCTTGGGAAAAACGTTCCCCACCCCTGCTATAAAGTCGACTTGGTTTAATTTTTTTGCATGCATGTGTGTCGGTATGTTTTTTTCATGTCTTCATCTCTTTTTAATTTAATACAATTTTGGCAATTTTATCAAGACCATTGTATGACTATGGATGGTAGTCCTTTCTAATGCGCAATGTGGCTGGGAGCTGCCTGTCGGTATGTTTCTAACAATGAACCAGAAACTGGTGGCCATTTCATGTGATCGCTCAGTTATTTTCTTAGTTATTTTTTGGGCACAAGCAGCGTTTTTTATTTATTGAGAGATGGTGTTAGCTGTTAGGATTAAATCGGAAACTGGGATGAAGCGCTGGTGGGAGACATTGCAGAAAAGCAGAGTAGGGGATTTGAACCTGCAACACAGCTCGACCTATGCTCTGGGGGACGCGCTCACCAACTCATTACAATTATTTTATATGCTAACATTTTGCTATATGATTTTCTTCATATCCATTAGGGCTGCAACTAACGATTATTTTAACACTCGATTAGTTGCCGATTATTGAAACGATTAGTCGATTAATCGGTTGGATAAGTTTTCCTTATAAAAATACCCCAAATTCTCACAGCAAGCGACTATTACAAGAAATGAATCCTGTTAACTTGAAATCTAGTCAGATTTGGCTCTTTTTTAACCATCTCATTTACAAAATTTAAGCTACATCCTCTGACAACAAAGGTATTACATGTCATTTATATTTTATACCGTAATCTTTTCATGGTTTTGTTCATATTCATGTTTTTTTTCAATTATGCCCATTTAATATTTCATATTCTCTGAAATTATGAACGAATATCAAATTTGTGTGTACAAATGGGGAAAACATCAGCTCAAAACTACCGACAATAACAATGATTCCATTCTTTGCAGATTATTAGAGATTATTAGATTAGATTATTAGAATAGTTGTCGATTATAAAATTCATCGATTAGTCACCGATTAGTCGATTAATCGTTGCACCGTTAATATTCATATATTTTATCAATTACGTTGAATAATTTTAATTCATCATATTTTGGATTTCCAGAAATTATCAAGTGATAATTTGTGTAGGTGAATAGGTGGTGGTGTCAGTTAAAAACTGCTGACGAAAACAATGAACCAACTCCTTGCCGATTAGTCAATTACTGCATTAGTTGTCGATTAATTTCATGACCGATTACTCGTATAATAATCGACTAATCGTTGCACCCCTATAAAGATCATAATTTATTTATCATACTATTAAATGTCTCAGTGTTTGATATCTTTGTGTGTATTGTAGGCATCCTGTCTATAGAACAGCTCATCAGTCGTGTTGGGGTGATTGGGGTGACACTGATGGCACTGCTGTCAGGCTTTGGTGCTGTCAACTGTCCCTACACGTACATGTCCTATTTTCTACGGTAAGTCTGTCCCCACTACCCAACGCTCATGCATCGCACGTGACTAGAGCGATCGTTACCTGCGCCGGTAGCCTGCGGAGCGCGGGTTATGTTTTCACCCGCGTTGGTTTGTCCCCTCGATAACTGAGAAAGTTGAGCACGGATCTGGATGAAATTTTCCAGAGTTGTTGGAAATGGCGAAAGAAAGAAGTGGTTCGGGGTCCGCGTTGGCCAAGTGGTTATGGACAGACACTGCACCTAACGCGACCCCATTCATGTTAGTGGCGCTGTGTCTACCGCAGCGTCCGCAGTGTCGCGAGTTCGACTACGCTCGTCGACTTGTCTGCAATGTCTACCCCCGATCTCTTCAATCCAGTTTCCGACTAATCCTATCCAAAAAAGATGGAAAAACCAAAAAAGAAGTAATTCAATTTTGGTGCATTTCTGTAGCCTATGAGTAACATTGCTCTGCATGAAAAGTGCTATATGAATAAAGTTTGATTTGATATCAGTGAACGATCCCCGTTCTCCATAGTGACGTCACGCGTGTCTCCCGCAGCTGCACCCAAGCTGCATTTAGACTCCTAAACGGCCGATGCCCTTTTTTTACCGGCGGTGCCAGTTTCCAATCGCGTTCAGAATGTTTCAGAATTAAAACTTGGCGAACACGCCGCCGACGGCAACATAAGGTTGTCTGCTCCCCATCTTTGCATCGCCGTGTATAGCGCAGCGGTAACACACTTAACTTTAACGACAACGTCCCAAATACGAATCCCGTCGCGAGCACTTCTTTGCGCCTTTTTTTTTTTCAACCTGCAAATTGCGCTTTTTTTTTTTTTTTCAATTTTAGATTAGACTAGGTTTAGGCGCAGGTTTTCAATCTCTGAGTGCTTCTAGTTTTCTATGGATTTAGCAGCCTTGAAAAAAGTATTTAAAAAAGTGTCAATCAAATAAGGTTATCGAATCACAGTGCAGTTGGTGTGACAAGTGGCATGGAGGCCCATGTCTTGATTTGAACAAGCTCCGCCTTAGCGGGGCACTGGTTGGATCCCCCGAATTTGGCCGGCAATCTGATTTGTCAGCATTCATTGTTTTATTTTCTCTCTTTTCCTTGTCTGTGAAGCGCTCTGTGGCCTCTGTCTGAGATGAGCGCTATACAAATACACTTAACTTTATTTACTAACTTACTTACTAATCAATTTGTATTACAGTATATAGTATATATAGCCAAGGTACGTATGTTGTGAATTGTTGTACAGTTGCCAATAATTCATGGCTACCCCCCCATCTTGTCCTGCAGCAATGTGACGGACAGTGACATCCTTGCTTTGGAGAGAAGATTATTGCAGACCATGGATATGATCGTCAGTAAAAAGAAAAGGTTGGGCTCACTCTCTTTTCTCTACATTTACTCCTTTGACTTTATTTTTTAGTTTGTACCAACACTACTGAATTTACTTTGTTCTGATATAGTGTGTAGGGACGGGAGAAAATGTAGGTGTCCGAAATAGAGATCACACACCCACCCTATTCAATTAGCAGCCTGGACGGCCACATTCAGCCTCGAAGCGTCTTTATGAACCGCACTACTCTACTCTACTCCATGAACCGCACTACTCTACGGATGATCTGCATATGCGCGCCGTTCATGTGGAATTCGCCTCTACATCTGAATCCACTTGAGCCATTTGGAACGGTCGCTAACCCTAACCCATTTCCGATCGCGCCTGAACTTGCATTGTAACATCTAACCCTAACACCTACCCTAACTCCTTTTTTTTGTGATCAAATTTTTATTTGACATTTTCACATTTATATAGACATCAAAAACAGGCACAACAAACAAAAACAACAGAGACAGTAAAAATAAACCAAACTCACAAATTAAAAAAAAAAAAAAAACCTGCCCCCCCTCCCCCCGCTTCTCTGGAAATCCCTATCGATCACATATGTTGTTTTAGAGTTTCAGCAGCCAACGCCCATAACGTGATTTTCCGGTCATCAAGACCCATAACCCTAGCTGTAGATTGCTCAAGGAAAATAATATCCAAAAATGTTAGTTTCCAATGTGTAACTGTAAGTTTTTCTGGGTACTTCCATCGCAATGCCACTAGCTTCTTAGCCGCAGTGAGGCCAGCCAAAATAATTCTGATTTTATATTTAGGTGATGGCTGCTGAGGAAAACAATTGAGAATCAAGGTGGACACCGATTTCGGAACATTTACAGAAAACATTTCCGACAACTTGTGAGAGATCTTTCCCCAAAAACAGTTCACCGGGGGGCCACTCCCAAAACATATGCATAAAGGTACCAATGGCCCCTTGTGAGCAATGTGAACATTCAGGCGAAGGCAACGCACCCATTATTTGCATTCTTCTTGGGGTGAGATATGTTACATTGGGCCAAACCAAGTCCCAGTCCAGCTGCACCCCAGGGATGTCGGCTGACCACAGTCTATTTACAGGAAGTGTCTTGTAGGTAGAAGTGAGTAGTATTGAATAAAAAAAAAGAGACAAAACCTCTGGTGGTTTCTCGCTCCCTGATAAGTTTGTACAAGGGGTGCAGAGGAGGAGGTCGGTCCCATGGAATGCCATGGGCTTTGAGAGATGCTCTCAGTTGCAAATAAATGAAAAAAGAAGTGCCAGGCAG
>OMKY01255279.1:4889-17214 GCA_900302395.1 Bregmaceros cantori
TTTACAAAGATGACTTGAGGTTATGGGAAGTCTGCCTACATATCATTGATAAATAATTTTAAAAAAGCGGAAAAAAATATATGTGTGTGTTTATATATATATATATATGTATGTATGTATGTATGTATGTATGTATGTATGTATGTATGTATGTATGTGTGTGTGTGTGTGTGTGTGTGTGTGTGTGTGTGTATATAAGGGCGTCCTTGGGATGAAAAAGGTTGGGAACGCCTGTCATAGAGGATAGTGGACTAACCTACTGTAAAGGATAGGGAGCTAACCTATTATAAAAGATAGTGGGCTAAACTATCATAGGTTAAGGATAGTTGGACATCATAAAGTATATCGTGATAACTAAACATATTGTGAAGGGCACTTAGCTAACATATCACAATGGATACTGAGAAAACCTATAGTGAAGTATAGCCGGTTAAAGTATTGTTACTGGTTGGGTGGTAAAAGTATTCTAACCGGCACATATGCAAGAAAACATGAGAAAAAACAAGATTGGAGTGGAAACAACATTTTTGTGATCAACTGCCATTGTGATCCTTTGAAGACTGTGTTTCAATGAATGCTATTTCTGTGAAGCACAAAGTCGTTAAAGTTGAGATGACACCCTTTGTCATCTCGAGGAATCTTTGGAGGAATGTTGACCTAATGGCCTTGTGCTATCTAGGTTTGCGCTCTCCGAGTGCATCTAGTTTATATATCAGTGTGTTTACACATGTGTGTGCATGTCTGTAAATGTGTGTGTGTGTGTGTGTGTGTGGTTTTTATTCATGTACAGGTGGGTGAGACTAACAATCGTCCTAGATAACCCCACTACAGAGACTCTAGACCTGTCTGTCAATAACAGCAACCCTTCCACCTTCACCCTGGAAATGAATGGGAAACCAACAGTGAGTACACAATCCCACACGCAGACCCTAATACAATACATGAAACTGAGGGCTTTAGCAAGTCCTTAAAACTTAGAGCAGTTACACTGTGAAATAACAATATTTATGGATCATGTTGCCTTGTTTTATGCATTGAGATGTATGGTGGATTATCCTAATGTAGGCCACTGCCTAATGTTGCACAACTAATCTCCAGTGGCTCACCCCTAAACTAAGGAATGTCAGTGAAACTATGGTAAAAGCAAACTATGGTAATGTGTCTAACATTAAGTTCAACTGTTCAACACTACATTTCACTGTTCCACCTTAGGCAACTGACTGTCCCACATTAGGAAGCTGCAAAAAGGGCCCACTTCAGGGTAATCCACCCTACACACAGTATTGCCCACAGTATGTATGTCTTTGTTAGGTCCTTCTTGAACCAAAGTCCACCAGAAGACTGTGTGTGCGCTTCTGCCCTTCTTATCATGGAGACCACAAAGCTCAAATCATCTTCCGCTGTTCCCAGGTACAAACCAAACACATTGAGATAATTACAAACAATATCAAATACAGCCTTTACACCTGCAAGCAGGGCTTGAAAATGAAATTATTTTTAAAACATTCCGCTCCAAACGGTTCAAGCAGGCCTATGTTTAACATTTCCGTTCTCGGAACCGTTCCGCCACCAAAATATCGGTCCTGAACCTGTTCGGAACACAAACATTTTGTCCTTAAAGTTCCCTATATTGTGCAATGTTAAGTTTAGATATAGTTTATACAAAATATATTTAGTTGACTTTTAAACTTCAGTGTAACTGCATTAACACCATTACATTCGCCTCCTCATCTGTCCACAAGATGGAGTCCCAGATGCAAGGGGCTTGATGACTGACAATGAAAGTTGGATGGATGCACAACCATAAATTGTCTCCCAAAAATATACAAAAATAAATAATAATAATAATAATAATTTCATAATGTTCCGTTTCTGTTCCGGAACAGTTGCAGAATTTTTTTTTTTTTCGTTTCCGCTCCTCGTAAAATTCCATGAAATTCTCTTCATTTTCGGTTTCCGTTTTCGTTCCTTGAACCGGTTCGGAGCCTCCCTCACCCTCACCGGTAGTCAAGGCAACGGTAAGATTCTACCATGTCATGATCCGCTCTCATGACCATCCGTTGTATACTACATTTTGCACTGCATTGTGGGAGATTTTGAGTGCCCGATATAGGGTGCATGCCTGCTCACTACAAATTCTGACACCACGTCCGGAGTAGAAAGTATTTCTCTCTCCCTCAGATATCAGAATGGCGTTTCCTGATGAGTGGGTGTGGCCTAATGCAGCCTGTGGTCATCTCGTCTGTGATTGGCTCCCATGCTTCTGCCAACATCCCTTTCTCCAATCCCATGGAACAGCCGGCGCTGCTCAGCATACGACTCACAGGTCTCGCACACATACATACACCTTTTCACTCTCCTCCCCTCTCGTAGGCTCTACGCATTAAGGGTACTTTAGTCACACATACATAGATGTACAGTAAAATTCTTCCTCCGCATTTAACCAATCCCTGAGGAGCGGTGGGCAGCCACTGTGCAGCACCTGGGTGCCAACTCCAGATTTAGAGCCAGTTAACTAGAACATGTTTTTGGTGGTGGGGGAAACCAGAGTCCCCGGAGGAAACCCACAAAGACACAGGAAGAACATGTGAACTCCACACAGAAAGGGCCTGGACGGGTTGGGACCTAGCTGTGAGGCAGCAATGCTAACCACTGCACCACCGTGCTGCCAGGTCCAGAAACAGCTTCTTTCCACTTGCTGTTTCACTGCTGAATTCAGGACAGAAGCACTAGCCAGTTCACAGGGCGTGCTGCAGTGTGAATGGTAGTGCATAGGCTCCCAGACTCTGGTCACAAAAATGTGTCTCAAATGGCACACTTGGGTTAGTGCACTAAATTGAATTCACTAAATTTAAGTACACTCATTTTTAGTCTTTGGTGGTGTACATATCAAATCCATGGATGATGTTGGTAGAGCCTCCTTCGTCACTTGCAAGAGTTGGACAGAACTTGCTCAAAGTATCATCTGAAAATATTTTACGTGAGGGGAGTTTGTACGGGCTACGCAAGACATGGGCGGAGTTTGTACGCGCTATGCAAGATGTGGGCGGAGTTTGGTTGTCACGCCTCCACGCCGCTTGTCCCAACTACTGCGCTGTGACTGGATAACACGATTTGATTGACACGTTTTTTTTACGCTTTCCGGCCCTGGTTGTACCAGACCCAATGCAAGCGTCTTGCAATGTGCGACGCGTGGACAATGTGTTGGTTCTGGCTCGCCAGGCTTCTGATCAGACCCTGTCAATACTGATCTCTAACATGGAGTGCTATCGAGCTACCAGCTCGCTGTATGGCGAAAGAAAGAAAACAACAGGCTCATGTCTTCCCATCCTCACCCAGACGAGGACCCGAGTGGAGCTGTCAGCCTCTTCTCCACCCCCAGAGACAAACAGATCTTCTGGGTTCCTGTCCGACACACTCAAGGTTGGTACAAGCATCCTGCAGCGGCTGTGTCAAATGACCATTAACTAACAAAAAAAGGTTCATCCTTTCTGCGTTAATGTCTTTTGTCTTTGACAAAACAATATGACAAAGCAACAATCCATGTCTTTGTAGACCTCAGGGCTCATTATAAAAATAACAGCATCTCTTGTCCTTTTTGATACACCATGCCCCAGTGATGGGCGGCAATCCTTCACTCACACCCCTGTTAACATTTGTTAGTCTAGAGTTGTTAGCAGCTGGGGGAATACACTTTATTCACGCCACACTAAATTAAGTAATTAGTACTTAATAACTTCAATATTTAAATAAAATGTAATTCAATATAATCTGAATATAATTCAGTCCCATTTTAATTCACCAGCTTTGAGGATCGGCCCCAACGCTCCTTTTGACGTCCCGGTGGTGTTTGCACCAAATACCATGGAGACGCAGCACATGTGGCTTTATATCAGCTTACAGCCTGACCCCCCCATAGAGCCGGCCAGCCGCTCCGACACCACAGACAGGTAAGGGTTAAATGACTTTCACATCATGGCATGCCACAAATTGGTCAGTCACAAAAGTGACTACAAAAAGTTGCAAGTCAGACAAATTTATTATTTTTTTTTATTAAAAACCTTTGAAGCAATCTGAAAATCGTAATTACCTATCTGAAAGCTCATATGGATTTATACGATACCAAAGTAATACGCTATCTTCAAATATGATTATTTGTGTGTGATGTAATATGGAGTAGTGAATGGCGGGAGTGAAACTTGCTAGTTGTGAATGAAATTGACTGTGTTCCAATTTGTGTACTTTGCGAAGTGCATTCCACCTCGTGCCCTTCATGAATAGTGCTCGAAATAGAAATAGAAATATTATAAATGGTCATGCGACGTCAACATCATCCCACTGCCTGTCTATCACCCGCAACACTAAAAAAATATGCTCACGCACATATTCTAATATGAATAGCGGAAATGGAAATATCTAGTTATGTGTCTGTTTGCTCCTCCCTCTCTAGGAGCGACCAAGTAACATGGGCGTACGCCTTGTGTGGGGTTCCCACGCAACCCCCAGCACCAACCCCTCACTGGCGGGACAGCTCCAGCGTCCCTTCCATGGTGCGAGCTTCCATCGAAGCGCTCCATCGCGTTTACAGCCAAAAGGACACGCCCCATCCCAGCTGAAGATATCTACAGGTTGTGGTGACTTAAAAAAACATCTTAAAAATAATGAAATAAATGCCAAATTAGCCCTTTAAAAATTGTGGATTCTTTTTAGGTGAGACTGTCCCTGATGGATGTATTCATGAGAGATAGCGAAAGTACCCAGATTTCTTACATGAGTAGAGGTTCAGTATATTTTAAAGTAAAAATTTACTTAAAAGTATCTATCTCTATCTCTCGCCAATTAGACGTTGCACAAGAATAGAATATATTAAATATATATGGTCTATAATAAGTAACAATCCTGTTTTGGGACAAGTAAGGATTAAAAATACTGATATTTGTGTTGACAATCTACTGAGTACAAGTCGTCAGAGAGATAATTGATACAAGTCAAGTGGCATGAGCGCATAATTACTTTCCCAATGTATTTATTATTTTTGAAACATTTCTGTATTTATATTTCTGTAGTGGAACAATGTTTGTTTGTTTTTTCAGGAGGAATTACTTGGTAATATGTTGTTTTTGGACAGTTCCATGCAGGCCCAATAATGACACTTGAAATGCGCACCAGTTTCTTGATACTGTGCATAATTCCAATTTTGGGATTAATAATGCTCTTGTAATTGCTAGATGGTTCGCCAGATGGCGCCACAGGACAAGCTGAATAAACGAAAAATGGACGTTGATACTCTTGTGATTGCTGGTGTTTATAGCTTTAGTCATATTAATAGTGGACTCTACCGGTTATGCAGGGTATAGGTATAATATAAAAACATCTCTGTTCTATCCAATTATTCAAGGGAATTCTGTGACGTCTTGTATTCATAAACAAAACATGTACACCTTCAATGTCTTTTTCAACATCCATATTTTCATCGCAAGTCTTAATTTGAATTTACTCAAGTCTTAAAGTTTGAAAAGTGTCTCAGAAAAATGTGTCTGTCTGCATTCTCAAACATTAATAACTTGGCTTGGTGTGTTCACTACCACGTCCTGCACCTTTCAAGTGTATGCCACTGCCATTCAAGAATTGATGGTGCAGACAGTGTGTGTTCGTGAAATTGGTAAATGCAATTTCCTGAAGAATTGGCTCAAAGCTTTTCCAGCTGGTTGGAAGAGGTAGTTGGCGCTTGTCCTAAAATAACTCTGTTAATGCTCTATAAAAAAGTCTTTAAAAATATGTTTTTTAAAGAACTTAACTTGGTGATTCCTGTAGGAACCCTGGATTGCTGTAGCCCTAATTCTTTCCTACAGTTTTATTTTGTATATAACAACATTAATAAAGAAACCTCATTAATGACCATACTAACAATAGATGGTGACGCAAGGCGCTCTTACAATGGAATGTCACGAAAACTTGCTCCAACACGTTGCAATGTTTTACTGCAGTGCTGGGAGACAGGCAGACTGGTTTATCCACAATATTTATAATTGCATGTTATGTATATAGCAGCCTGATCCACAGCTTACTCTCACACACATACCATTAGATTATTGGCACTCTAATTCCTACAGATGAGAATGAATGAATGAATGTTATTTTAGGACAGAGTATAGAGCCATTAAACATTTCAACATGAGACATAAGAAGAGACATGTAGAAGGAGTTCACGTTTACAAATATACATGTATCTCCGGTTAAAACCTAGTTAAAACAAGTTAAGACCACGTGTACGCTAACCGTGGTTGAGGCCATGGTTAGGGGGTTCATTTCATTCTGTTTTTACAATGCGTAATGATGTTTCTATTTTTCTCCTTTGTAAAAAAATATTTTAGGTTTTCCTGAAGAGAAATCGGAGTTACTGAAAGAGTCACACATAGATACAGCTTTGTGTTGCCACATACGACATGCTGTTATGAGAGAGGTCCTAAGGTAATTAGGCTGATCTTTGCTGTGCTATTAGGTCTACAGAGGACCGCAGTAACCTTGTAATCATTGACGGAAGCAATCAGACAGAGACACAAATGGTTGCCAATACAGGGCCTTAAGCCCAATTCACACTGGACTTTTATTACCTATGGACCCTTGGGACGTCTGAGTTTCATTTGACGTGCGGATGCGCAATGTCAGGGATTTGCAAAGTAATAATTCCACTGCAAGTTACCTACTGTCATTCGGCGAAACACCACAATGGTTTGAATTCTGAATTTGTTTACATTTGTTAAAACACACACACACACGTGGAGAGTGAGTCTGTATATGTGTGTACACGTGTGGGCAAGCAAAACATTGAGCAAAGCAAAAAATAAATTGAGCAAAAGACAGGGTTTTACTAATCCATCAGAACGTGCGACAAAATAGCACAGACGTCAGGGGGTAATTGCGAATTACCCTAGCTCCCCACGTAATTCAATGGCAGTGCAAATTGGGCTTAACTATCCTACATGAGTGACTATTGTACTCTAAGATGTGGGGGAAATCAACTCTCAAGTGAAATGACCCTTTTGATTTGGGTGTGAAGTCTTCTGGTGGGCATGTGAATGCATGCCTCCAAGTGAGCTCCATCATCTTCAGATGTTTTTTCTTCTTGGCAAACAGCTGTATTTTTGTTAGGTTTTTTCCCCAACAAGTCTTCCCATTCTTCATCTTTCATTTTTGTGCGACATCTCAGACTCTTCTATGTCGAAACACTGAGTTAAGTCTAGCCAGCGGGGCTCTCCTCCTCCGTCGTTATAGCTGTGGAGGGATTGACACGTGTCCGAGCAAATGACGTTGCTGGAGGCACAGGACAAATCCAGACGGCTGCAGGGTAGAGAGCGCTTCCCCCAGACCATAGGTCGACCAGTGCCGCAGGTTCAAATCCCCTGTCCGGCTTTTCTGCAATGTCTGCCCCCGACTCTTCATCACAGTTTTCGATTTAATCCTGTCACTATCTCTCTCAATAAAGAATGAAAAACGGCGCCTGGGGCCAAAAAATAACTAAAAAAAAAAATTATACATTTAAATTAATTTTTAAAATTAATAAAACTAAAAATTATTTTCAGGAATGTTTTTACAAAGTATAAGAATGTATTTCTTTCCAAATATAACTACTCTAGTGATATTCTCTACTAATTTATTTGTAACAAATTACAGAGACAAGGCTGGAATGGGGGAGGAGGTGCTGGAGACAAAGTGATATTGATCAGTGAGGAAGGAAAGGGGAGTGATGTTGGCTACTGTATTGTACATTAACAGATAATTATCTCATTCTTTCCGGGATTAATGGCTACCACTCGGAGCGGCACTCACAGAGAGGGCAGAGGTCGTAGGGCACAGGTCAACCAACCTATTTGGCTCATCTTATCAATTGAATGTCTGGGAATACATTCGGGTGGAGTAAGCAGTTGCACGTGAAGCCACTAAAGGTTCGAATTCCACGCATTCAAAATATGTTTTTTTGTTGGTCACTGCGTAGAGATAATTACGACTCCCAACAACATGAAAATCAAACCAGCTAAAGCTATGTTTCCCGTCTCCTGTACGCTGTAGTTTCAGGATCAGGTAAACAGTGGCACGTTTCCTTTTAAAGTCTATCTTGCCTATCTATGTACCTTGGCAAGTTATTACGACTCTTTCTGGGCCTGGACAGATATGGGTTTCACAGATAATAATGAAAGCTGGTGGTGTGTTGTATGTATGTTGTGAGAACTTGTGACCAAAGCACATAAATGGATGCGGCGGTCAGTGGCCAGTGTGATGTCACAGTATGATCCCATTTGTTGATCATTGCAGCAATAGTTGCCTTTATGCCCCAGACATGACCTGGTGTTAACCCTACAAGCAGAGGGCAAGTAAAAAAGTACAAGTACGCGTTACTATACGAAAAATCAATTTTTCGATATTTTTAAAATAATTTCTGTTCACACAATATTTTAGTTGTAAAAAAATATAGTTTATTGTTCAAGTTGATTATACAAAATCCACCAGTGCATGGTGTAAAATTAAATCCCACAATTGGCTCTATGCACATGGACTCCATTTCAATACTTTGGCATGGAGTTATGTGTCTGGGCCGCGCCTATTACACCCTTGCGCACTGGCCATACGTCTGTTGTTTAACTTAAACTCTACAGAGTGGGTAGATAGAAAGAGATCGAAATGGCAGAACATATTTGATGTTTAAAACACAAGTTGTTTTTTCCAACAAGTATTAAACATGTATTACTATCGAGAGAAACTGGAGTTTGCACATTGTTTGACCTCGGCAGGGCTTGTGGAAGGCTGTTCCCAGAGGGTGCCTTGGGTTTGAAGACAGCGAACAAGTCTTGGCGGAGACACGACATTCCTCTGATAGAAAAGACATGTTGAATAACTCGCCCGCAAGGGAGGGGAGGGAATAACTCCCCCAAGGAAGGGAGAACAGAAGGATCACCCACTTAACACTGAGGTCAAAGACAAAATGGTTATTACCAAATACATGCATTAATGCATGAATAAAATGAATTCAGGAAAACCATCTAGTAGTTAATGTTAGTTATGTGATGTAATACCCCCCCCACCCATTCTAGATTAAGCTCTTTAGGGCACCATGTCAGATTCTCTGCATGCTTTTGCATTCAGCCAGATATGACCGAGTGCTCTTACCTTCAACACATATATTCTGGTTTGTGTACCTTTGAGACATACACCATACAGCAGTGAGCACGTTTCCCAGCGTAGGCATGTCTCTTTACTCTCAACACTGAAGAAAAGGCAATATTGAACCCAGGGTTTATTTTTTACCTGCACAGATAAATTGTGTTGATGTCACTCGTTATATGATGTTGAATTGTTGACTGGTTTGGGAAATTTGACTCAAATACATTTTTAATTGAATAGCCTTTAGTACTGGGAACTATTGACAGAGTTGCAAGGACAGAACATCATCGTCACCGTCATGATTTGGCTCTGGTTATTATTTGTAAATTGTAACATATTTATATGGATGGTAGTAATCCCTTCCTAGTATGGATTACATAAATACATTTTTACAAAGAATGATGAGGAAATTAACCAATAAGTGTGACTGCTGTGTGTATTCGCCGCCGCTAGGGGTCAGTCCTTCCCAGCTTCTCGGTCTGCAGAACACACACACACACACACACACAAGGCTTTCTCTGTTAAGACGCGCACGCACGCACACACTTATCATTCATTGTTCACGCGAACACGTGTGTCGACGGCATCCACGCCCTGCTGAAGGGCTTGACCCCCAGCAGGGGGCGTGCTGGTTTATTATGGACAATCGTAGTCCTTCCCGTTTGTACGTGCTTTGGAACTTGTATGGGCGACGCGTCTGCCGCGTCGGGTCTACACCAGGGACATTAAGCAAAGCGTTTGGATGACAAGAGGTGGCATTAGCTTGTGCTATGGGCAGCAGTCTGTGGGTGTCGCAATTGAGCCCTGGGGTGAACACTGGCGTCATATTCCCTGCCTCCAGTCGACATCTATGTAAAATGTCCAAAAAGTTAATTATTGTTTTTACAGTCCGTAGGCATGACGCAGTGTAAACGACGAAACGTCAGTATCTTTATATTAATTGATGTTCCTTTGTGCCCAACTGCCCCTTTGTTCGTTTAATTAGGCATAATAGAAAAAGTAGTCTGGTGGTCATAGTTGGCACTTGGCAAGGCCCTGTAGTGCCTGCCAGAGGGAAGGAGAGTGAAGTGCCCTATGTGTGTGTGTTATTATACACCCTGGCCTGGATTGGTCCAACATATGTGCGTATTCTCTCTATCGCTCTCTCTCTCTCTCTCTCTCTCTCTCTCTCTCTCTCTCTCTCTCTCTCTCTCTCTCTCACTTCACCCTTCACCCCTTCCTCCCTCTCTCCCACCCTTATTCCCTCTCTCTCTCTACCCCACCCTCTCTCTATCTCCCTTATTCCCTCTCTCCCTCCCTCCTTCTTTCTCCCCCCGCCAGTAAGTGGGAGTCTGTGCTTCTCTCTCGTCTTGTTAATGTCAATATTGTGTCCTGGCCATCTCAGGTATGTCCTGTCTCAGTGTGTTTGGTCTCGTTCCAGCGTGAGATAGGGACTGGTGTAATAATACCACCTATCCTGATGTGTTCTCTGTCACATCGGAATGTAGACTGATGTGGCTACAAGAATTCATTAGATGTTCATTCTTTGAGTCACCATTACTAAAAGCTACAGTAGACAATTGAAATTGTTTTTGTAGTAGTTGGGGCTGGCTATGTGACACGCATCCAGACCCATACATAGTCTTGTGCCTGTGGCCTGTGCTCCCCTCACAGTCATATGGCCGAAGCCTATCAGCGCCGTTCGGTCTTTAAGTTGCACCCCGGTCATATGCTGCGTGTTTGCTAGCTCCTGCACTCGGATCCCCTTCACATTAATGCTATGAATAAAATTGAATTGAAACACTCTATAACTATTTTGAAGAAAAAAATACTTACAAATATGGTACTACTATGTTAGTACCATATTTGCTGTGAAATAGCTTGTCAACAATGACCTTATAAACAGAGGTGGCAAAGGCACAGAGTTTTCTTCTTACTCGAGTAGAAGTTTAAAAAAACAAACAAACTGCATATTCAACACCTCTATAAGAGCTTCCTCAGGTATTGCGCATTTGGTGTTGTTGTCAAAAAATAAAATATATATTCATAAAGTCTATGGGTAAAAATTAGCAATCCTATTTTGGGAAAAGTAAGTGGTAGAAATACTAATATTTGTGTTGAAAATCTACTGAGTCATGTCAAAAGTAATCAGAAAAATGGATACAGAATATAAGATATAAGTACAGAATTAAGTACAATAACAGAGTGTTTTACTTCATTACTTGAGGAACTGAAAAAGTTAAGATGTTGCAATATAATGAAGTTGAAGTCCAAAGCTGACTCCTCAAATGACTCAAGTAAAGTACAGATAGTCCACAGTACAGTACTCAAAAATGGATCAGTCATTAGTAATCAAGTGCCAAACTACATTGTATGTGGGTACACATTATTTTGAATTCCTGCCGTCCAAATGTAACCTTATCTGAGGTGTGAGCAATACGACAGCTTTCTATTTTCAATGAAGCCCTTCAAAAAAGGCCTAAAAACCTAACTTTTACACACACAGGTAATTTGCAGAAATCAGTGTGATGATGTCCTTTGTGTATCTGTGCAAAGCTTTTTTTAGTGTGCATTCTGTTCTTCATCCCTTATCAGATGCCTCAGTGCCAGGGACGGGAGATTTTTGTGCCTGGCAGTGCAAGCAGGATACAGATGGATTTAGAACAGTGCTCAGATGGTCAGTAAGACGACTTGAGGCAGAGAGTCTAATAAATTGTAACCGTCCCACATTCTAATACTTACTCTACTCAGCAGTTTTGTAGAACAGTTTTGTAAATCGACAAAAAAACAAAAGCTGCCTCGAGGCGTTTTACATAAATCATTTCCCTTTCATTTATAGAATGCACTAACAATTTAGCTACCTTCCCTCTCGGACATGAAGGCCCATGCCCCCTACCAATCTAAACCTGTCCTAAGCCACCCAATGTGGATATTTTTTTAGAGCTGTAAATAACAGAACTCCTTTAAGAGAGGACTAGAGAGGAGGAAGAGGAATGGCCAAATTGATGAACACCTACAAATGTGTTTAAACTGAATTAAACTGAAGTCAATTTAAATGTCAATGTGAGAATTCTGAAAAGAGAAAAAGGCAGTCATTTGGTAGGAGAAAGGGACAAAAAAAAGGGGAGGGACAGAGACAGGTTAGATACTCCCAGTAGACTGCTGGAAGGGATGGGACACAAGGGAT
>OMKY01255280.1:6891-17337 GCA_900302395.1 Bregmaceros cantori
GAAAATACGGTGATCTCCCATCAGTGTCCAGTATTGTCAGGAGAGTCTCAAGTTCCATGAAAACAATGAACTGCAGAGGTCATTGTTTTCATGCAACTTGAGAATTAATTTCCTTGCTCATCCTATAGATGGGTTGGTCACTTCCGGTGCCTGTATGTATGTATATAAACTGTGGTACTCTGGTCCGTGGAAGGAGGACACAAAACACACAAAACACACACCAGTTCAATATCCAACCACTAGATGTCGGTCTGTGACCAGTTACACATCACCCCCCCCTTGCTTCGTTCACCATTTTACATAAATATTGATGAAATACATAATCATAGTCATAATCCAACTTGAAGTTACTCACCGAGTGGTCACATGTTCTTGACAAATAGGCTGGCTCGTTCTACTAGTAATTCCAAAAAGAATGAGAAAATGGAATGTGTTGCACTAATTATTAAATCATGCACCAGTGGGTCACATATCTGCACGAGAGCATTTGGGTGTGGAATTAATAGCACAGCACAAGTTACCACCATCCTTTTTAAATAATCCTGTAGGTGTGTGTTCCCACTGAATAGACATGTTGAAAAATAGCCAAAGACACGGCAAAATAAATGGCACAGGAAGTAACGCTCAGAGTACAAATTTAAGCAAAAATACCCGCCGAACTTGGCTATTGGAAACGAGAAACGAGAAAAAACTAAAAATGCGGAAAGACGCTTCATGTTAACACGATAACTTTTTTTCAAGTTATTTTTTGTCATTTTTATGGTAAATGGGAAACGGAGGGATGGATTTATCCCAGATTCAGTGTCTTCATGCTCTAAGGTAGCTTCATTAACTGATTCAATTTTGGAGCCTGACACTTTCAAGGTGGCTGAATTCAAGATTACTTTTTTTGCTTTGTTAGCAGGGATACACAGTGGGGACGACTGCATACCCTAGTTCTGTTATAGTAGTGAGAGCTACACACAGTGTCTGAACAGCATGCAGTTTTGGGCGTCTCTCTGGTTTGTTTGAACAAAATGCAGTGTGGATATTTATTCCCCAAAAAAAGAAAATCAGCATTTCGTCCGAGGATGACCAGCTGGTGTGAACACGGGCTCACTCCTTACGGAGTACATGGTAAATATTGTCCATATGGGCACATATTGGGGAGACAGAGTAATCTATTTGTTTTGCAGCAAACGGCACCAGGAAAATACAGCCACGCTTGACAATTTCAAACTGAGTTTCATTTTCAAAAGGAATGTAGTGACTGGTAACTTGAACTTTGAAAGTTCAACTTAGCATTTGCTTTTTACGTGAATCAAAAAGCTATGAAATAGAACTCGTAGAGAGAAAGTAATCTGTTTCTGGTGGCTACATTTGAACGTGAAACAAGTACTTTCAAAGTGAAATTAAATTCGGTGTCCTCATCTACTGGCAGTGACTGGATGTGAGTATAGCATAACTGAAGTTGAATCTAACAATATGGTCAAAATGGATGGATTTGTCTCCGATTCGGTATGTTAATGGTCTAGGGTTGGTTCATTGCTGCTTTCATGCATATGGTTGAATCCAAGATGGCCAAATTTGTGTTTGGTCCATAAATTTTGACCAGGGGGATGGATTTGCCCAATTATTTTAGTGTTGACTTCACAATAGTTGTTTAAATGAAAATACAACAAAATAATTAAATTAAAATAAAAACAAATTTAAAATATATATTAATAAAAATAATAATGATATCCTGTTTGGTATTACGAGAGTACTCAAAATCAACATTTTTAAAAAGTTTTTAAAAAGAGCGTTGTCCTTCACCCTGCACTGGGTGGTGGTGCCTGTCCACGCCTGCTGTTTACAGCCAGTGTGCCAGTTTATAAAATCTAGTCTGGCTCAAAGTGTAATTGGATAGTCCTGGTGTGGACAGATAGAAGGCAGTGCTGCGCTCTGATTGGTCCATTATTAGTGTTATTACGGCCCGCGTCCCAGACTGACCTCGGATCAGCATAGTGATGACTTAAACCCACTCAGATAACCTTTTCTGTTGGGCCCACGCACAGACACACGCAGACAGAAAGACACACACACAGACAGACACACCAGACTCACGTAGACACACACAGACACACACACACACACATGCAGACGCAAAGACACACACACACACACACACACACACACACACAGACGCACCAGACACACACACACACAGACGCACCAGACACACACACACAGACACACACACACAGACACACCAGACACACAGACACACAGACACACGCAGAGACAAATAGAGACTCACAAACACACACAGACACACACGCTGGAGACAGTTTTATGGACTGCACATTTATGCATTTGCCCGCATTGCTCTGCACCAATAAATATATTTCATGGAAGCATGTGCACACGCAGCCATATTCATGGAGCGTCACATATATACACACATGGTGCCTTGATGTCACCGCTGTAGCCGGGCGTGGGTTCGCCCCCTCTCTCTGTGCGGATCCTCAATCTTCTCCTGATCACCGACTCTTAGGCTGCGTCCACACTAGAGGAAAACGAAACGAAAACACAGAAACAGATTTGAAGAATTTGCATCCACAAACAGTGGCTCTGTAATGCCGTGTGGACGGATGCCAGTGGAAAGCAACAAGAAGCAAGGAGCATGCACATTTACTGATATCTGCACAAATACTTAGGGGATGATATCGCTCATCAAGAACCGTACCGTAACACATTCATGACACACGTCACATGACACGTACAAGACATGCAAGCATGCCTTTAGTTTTTTTTAAAGGTAATTGCCATTCACGCACCGTGCCAGTATATAAACATTCCCCCGCCTTCACGCGCTCACACACACAAACGTACACATAGCCGTCTAATTATTTCCATTACGCCGACTCATCAACGCCCCCACCCGCACCTCCCCAGATTAGAGTTGGATTATCTGGAGACAGGGAGGAGGGTGGAGTGTTTTGAAGTGAAAACACGTCTATGGCAGGTATGTAACCTCCCCCTCCCACCACGCACACACACATACCTCAGAAATCCCTCGTGATCCGTCTAATGAGCGACATAACGTGGGAGCACTCACCCTTGGCGAGGGAAGCGAAGGGTGGTTGGGAGTGGAGGGGCGGGGGGGTGGTTGGGAGTGCTTTGAGAGTCCATGTCATCTTACTGGAGTGGATATCTGTATGTGTGTGTGTCCATTAGGGCACGATTCAAAAGTATGTGAGTTGGTTAAAAAAAAAGACATTTTTCTAAAATAGATATCATAATCATTGACTCTTCTCTCTGTGTGGCCCTTTTACACATACCGCTGTACAATTACTAATGAACATGAGGCTGTTTTGTCTATGGGACAGTATTTATTTTTAAACCTACAATCCTGCTATCCAAAAACGGAAACAAACATGAATCAGAATCAAATCGAAAAGGAAATTCGAACTGATAGCCCTAGTGTCCATGTCATCTTGTTAGTGTGTGTGTCCATCTGGAGCCGTCTAAATCTCACACAGAGATGACAAAGTAAGAGAGAGAGATGAGAGTGAGAGAGAGGCGCTGTGCTCCAATTTGCGTTCTTCATGAAGTGTCCTCCACTTTGCGACATCACATCACCCCCATCAATATCCCTCACTACCTTAAAAAGTAACCTCACATGTGACAGCTCCTTATGGGGACAGTTGACGATAAGATAAACTAGAAGCACTCAGAGAGTGCAAACCTGCGGCAAGGCCAAGGGGTCGCTGATGGCAAACCATCTGGGCAACATTTATGTTACTTATAGTCTATAGAAATGCACCAAAATGTAATCACTCGTTCTGTTTGTCCGCTCTTGGTGGTATGCGGGATAATATTCATAAAAATATTATCCGTATCTTTGCTGTCTGTCAGAGGTGGGACCCAAACCCGGGTCTCAAACTTGGCTGACCGCTACACTATTTGAGCTCGTGGTTAGTACCACACAGTAAAGTGGAGGCAACTGCTGTGTGTTGCTGGAGGTGATCGCAGTTTGTAAAGTTGTCAAACTATTATGTTACTTATAGGCTACAGAAATGCACCAAAATATGATCACTAGTTCCGTGTGTCATTTCCAACAGCTCTACACAATTTCATCCAGATCCATGCTCAACTTTTTCAGTTATCCTGCTGACAGACAGACAAACCAACGCGACCGAAAACGTAACCTGCTTGGTGCAGGTAATAAAATGCAAATTAAAACTCACATTTCCACAGACATACACAACGGTGTATGTCTTCAGGTGCCATTCTATACTTTGAGACCTTTTGCTGGAGTGGCCCCGCCCCTTCCTCTACGTAGTCAAAGTCCAAGGAGTGCATGTGTCCATTAACGTGTGCTTTTTTTTAATGGTTTTTTTTTCAAGCTTTATTTATTAGGGTTAGTGGAAACAGGTGAAGATGGGGGGTAGACATGCAGGAAATACGTCGGTGGTGGGATTCGAACCACCGACTCACTGCGCCATTAATGCATATGCGTGCTTTCCAGTGCCTAACCGACTGAGCTACTGGGCAGCATGCTGTGTGCTTTTTCATGCCATGACATTTTCACTTAAACGGTCCATAAATACAATCTGTAGGTTATCACCCACATAGGGCCATGCCTCCAATATTTGCACATAGCAGCTGAATAACCAAGCTATTGGGTAGTGTGTGGGCAGTGTTTTGGGCATTGCCCTACAATGAATACATAACTAACCTAGTCCTATGCAGTCGTCCCCACTGCACAAGGTGTATCCCCGAAAACAAAGCTAAAACAAATGGAGCAAGTCCATCCACCCAGTCAGAAGTTATGGACCAAACAAATTGCCATCTTGAATTCCGCCATCTTGAAAGTGTCGGCCTCAAAAATGTAATCAGTTAAGGGGTCTTCGATGGCGAAGCGGTTAAAGACGCTGAACCTAAAGACGGGCCACATTCATAGTAATGGCGCTGTGGTTTTGATCACAACGTCCGTAGTTCCGCGAGTTCTAGTCCCCTCGCCGGCTTTTCTTGGATGTCCACCCCCGATCTCCTCAACCCTGTTTCCTACTAATCCTGTCAATACAAATGGAAAAATGCCGCTTACGGCAGAAAAAATGAATCAGTTCATGAATCTACGCTAGAGCATGAACACACTGAATGTAGGACAAATCCATCCATCACATTAACACAAAGGATGGGGCAGAAGGGTGGGGCACACTAAAGCTGCGGTCTGCGGATAGGGTATATTCATTAATACATACAATAATTACAATGCATGGACATGCACAAAAACACAACAGTGAGAGAAAACAAGAGACTGCAAAACTCTGGTGTTAGAGACTGATTGAGTCAGAGAGAGATTGAGAGTTTTAGAGCCAGAGGGGATAGAATAGAATGTTCCAGAGAGACTGAAAATGATTCTGAAAGAGTGAGCGAGCGATTGAGAGTTTAGAGAAAAAGCATGAGAGAGAGACTGAGGGTGAGTCACAGAGAGAGACTTGCGGTGTACTCGGTACAGTACGCGGCGGCTCCGTGCGGTCTGCTGCGTCGGTGCACGGCGAGGTCACAGCTCCGTCATGTCGCGGCTGGGGGGGTTCCTGGCGTGCTGATTTGTGACTTATGATAAAAATCACATTGCCAGGGATTACCACTCAACCCTGACACTAACCACCAAGGGTTACCACTCAACCCTGACCCTAACCACCAAGGGTTACCACTCAACCCTGACCCTAACCACCCGGGCTACCAGTCAACCCTGACCCTAACGTCCTGGGATTACTACCACTCAACCCTGACTCTAACCAACTGGGATTAGATTCCAAGATATTAGAGTTCCAAAACATTGGACATGCAGTTACTTTGAAAAGGCCACTAGCCTAGCGGCGTCAGGGGTTGCTTGCAGTTGCTATAGCAACCCCAAAATATGTCTTAGCAACTCCAAACAACCACAATAATCAAACAAATGATGACTTAATGATGCAATTGTTAATTCTGTTAAATAAAAAAATAAAAAAAATTTGATCATTTAATGAAACATTTATGTGTTTTTGTTTATTAATAAAAGAAATTATAATAATTATAGTCTCTCTCTAGACTTATAATGTGTTGGATTAAAATTACATGAATATCCATATTTTTAATCAGTTTTGCAGTAAAATGTCCAGCAATCCCTTACAATGTTTAAGCAACTCCGAAGCAACTGTGCTGAAAATATTGCGCCTCCGCCACTGGAGTGAGGGAACGTCTTACTATTGGCATCATCACAAAGGAATAACACATCACATCACATCAGACCCAAAACTCATTTGACTTTAATCGCATAAAAACCTTATTCCAACAGTGGCCTCCTCCGTGCTTTAAAAGATGGATGTGTTTAGCTCGATATTTGCTGCCAGAGCTTGGGTTTCTCAGCCAAGTGCGTCTGGAAGCTGTGTCTCGCTCCGTCCCCGACCACTGTGGTAGGCCGAGCCAAAGATACTTGTACATAAGCAAGTATTGATGTTACGTGTAATGAAAGACTGGGGTTTTATTTTTAAGCTGATGTCATTTTTGCGTTGCCCTGCAGGGCGCGGTAGTGGTGGTGCAGCTGTGGAGTGTGGATAGAAAATACAAAATTTACCGAAATGTTGCCTTGAGAGTCAAGTAGCAGGTAATTGAAAGTCACTTTTAAATCTGTAATCTGCTTTTTCTTGTGACAAAACAATGCAGTAATGTCATCAGTGATTTCTTCCTTCACTCTGAGCGCTAACCCTGTCCACAAGAAGATTGGTACAATATTGTCATCTTAACATCGCAGCTTATAATAATATGAACTGCTTCATAACTTCTTTATACATCCGTGACATTGAACGAGTTGAAAGAAGTTGTTGTTACCACTTGATTATTTTAAAGAGTCTTCTAAGAATGCCATGTGTCTGCCGAGAAAACAATATTCTCAATGTTAATCCTACCACAGGAGAGGACTACTGAATTCAACGTCAGTTTTATTTCCATCTATACCTGAATCTCTTTTAGGTATAGTTTCATAGTTGTTTCATAATTTTCGTAGTGGTGAATGCAGTAAGTGAACGGTGTCGATGGTTTGTTGCTTCCTCAAACGTATCTCTCTAAACAAGACAAACGTATCTCTCTAATCAAAACAAAGACCGTCTCACTCCCATGACGTTGTGGAATCTCCTGCAGACGCAGAGCTTAGCTGATTGGTGAACAGTGATTTGGTTTCCTAG
The DNA here is from genome assembly GCA_900302395.1 of Bregmaceros cantori. Classification (NCBI taxonomy): domain Eukaryota; kingdom Metazoa; phylum Chordata; class Actinopteri; order Gadiformes; family Bregmacerotidae; genus Bregmaceros; species Bregmaceros cantori. The sequence goes on from OMKY01255280.1 coordinate 14,085, forward strand.
TTGTTCACAGTGGCTAAGTTCTGCACCTGAGGAGAACGTTGCACCAACGAGGATGCATGCAAAGCATAGTGTGTGGTGGAAATCCATAAATGATACACATGACTGTGTGCTCGGAGGTCAACTTGGAAGAACCTCGCTTCGTTTTTTAGATAGGGGGAAAGCAGACCTGATATGATTAGTGTATGAGTGAATGACTTTCATCTTCACCCCTGTCGCTAACTATGTACCACTGCACACAGAGTGAGTGCACACAGGATAGAAAGGTATTTATCGATTCAGCTAAAATCAGTGAACAAGACAGGAGATTTTCGGTGGTGTTTTTGTTCGGTGAGTTGACTTTGTTAGCATGTCCCAGCAGAATATTTGCTTAAAATTAAGCTAATCAGGGGGCCCGTTGATGGCGGGGTAGTTAAAGACATGGCCTTGAACCGATATTTTTTTCCCAATCTGTTCGTTCCGAACAGAAACAGAACTATAATGTTTCCGGTTATAAGTTCCACAAATAAATTGACGTTCCCAGACCGGTTAGAACAAAAAAATATTGCTCCCATAACGGTTAATTTCGTTCCTGTCACCTGAAACACATGTTTCTGACACAATTTGTGCCTGGCCGAGCAGCGGACAGCCGCAGGGGGCCCACAGCAGCAGAGACTGACGGAGCAGCGGACACCTATGGCACAGACCGTGACGTGTTTCAACAAAAACTTGAAGAAGAACGAAATAAAATCAGTATTAACCGATTACCGTTATTTTAAAATAAGTGTTCCTGTTTTGGTACAATAAAATTAATAGTGTTTCCGGTTTGATTTCCGTTCCCTGGAAATTACCAAAAGTTCCCGGTTTTCATTTTTCTTGAACCGGTTCAAAGCCCTGAACCTGTGTGAAAAACAGACCTCATTCATACCTATGGCGCTGTGGATTAGATCACAGTCTTTGCAGTGATGCGAGTCCTACTCCCCTCGCCAGCTTTCCTGCGATTTCTACCCCCAATCTCTTCACCCCTTTTTCCGACTAATCCTGTCAAAGAAAGATAGAAAAATGGCACTGACGCCAGCTAATCAACACCAGGATTCGAATCTCCGTGCCTCCTGACCTTCACGGTGGTACGACGGATGTTTCAGTGAACACCACAAGTTCAATCCGAGGGCCTTTTCCGAGGTCGCTCCTCCTGGCACACGGCTCAGATGGACTCGCACCATTTGATCCAACTCGCTGTGCTGCAGTCTGTCATATTACACATTCTAATCATTCTGACAGTGACCCAGTCAGGGTGACAGACAGGCTGCACCGGACCGCTGCTTCATTCCCACCCACAGGCCGCGGCAGCAGCCCACAGGGGCTGTCAAGGACGGCGGCGTTTTTGCTTCATATGACTAGAAGAGATGGCAAAAGTTGCCAGATTTCTTACTTGTGTAAAAGTCAAATATGTTCTGGAGACTATTACTAAAAAATGGAAACAGGTAGAAACAATTTTTTTTCTGATGATGGTGTTGTTGACAAGGACATAGAACCTAATTACCTGCACCGGGCCAGAGCCAATTATTTTTTTTGCTCTTTGGTCGCGTTGGTTTGTCCCCTAGATAACTGAAAAAGTTGAGCACAGATAGAAAGAAGTGATTAAATTGGTGCATTTCTGTAGCCTATAAGTAATAGTCATTATTAACGGATGAACGATCCCCGTTCTGATCGCGTTCTGATCCACGATCCATAGTGACGTCACACGTCTAGCGTTGTGCGATGCATGGACGATGCGTTGGTCTTGGCTTGCCAGGCTACTATTCTACAAGCACTTGCATTGATAATGGGTTGCCATACATACTGCTAGCACTAAAAGTATTATTTTTTGTACCACTACGGTGCAGGTTTGCAATCTCTGAGTGCCCCACATTTTTTTAGCTTTGTTCTCGGGGATACTCCTTTAGCATTTCGGGACAACTGCATAGGCCTAGTTTGAAACTATTATTCACATCTCACTGAATCACATTGGCACCTTTTACTGCATTCTCACACTGTATCCAGGTATCTGAACGGTCAACCGACCTCCAACAGTGAGGAGCTATATTCGTTCATTGGTATACAGGATCTGTTTCGTGGTGCATTTTGGAAACAATGAAAGATATCAAGATAGCTTCCTGAGGCTCAGTCCAGAGATGGTATACACAAATATTATATAAAATAGGTCGTAAATTAAGGGAGGTGAATCACTCTTAGTGATTTTGACACTATTACAAATGGCGGGAGATCTACCTGGCGGGAAATTACCTCATGAAGTGAGTCGGATTTGGCTGACGAAGGATGTGAAGGAGACAAACCGTTTTTCAGTGTTTTAACCAGGCGTTATTATTATCAACAACAAAACACTCAGACATGAACGACATCAAAGAGAAACGAAAATAAAAAGACATAATTACAACAAACGCACAACAAATCAAAAACACAAAAACAAACGCACCACTTCGGTCACTAAAGGGTGGAACAAACAACACTATAAATATTTTTTCAGCTCCTCAGCAGCCGACACCCAACAAGAGATTTTTTTTTTTTAGCTCCGAGTCCCATGGCAGTCGATTTCTCCATCTAAATGATATCCAGATAACATAACATCCAGTGTTCTAGTCGTTGTGTATAGAGATGGTACTTCTATTACATTACATAGTCCCATTGTGTAATGTCTTTATACATAATTCACTGGGATTTGGTGGTATAATATAATTTTAGTGTTTCTTGCTTTCCCCCGGAATCTTCATTTGGATTTAAAAAGTAGATAGAAGATTAAAGACTAATGGTGGTTGATTTCAGACCAGTTCAGTTATTTTTATTATTTATTTATTTTATTTATTTATTTGGAAAGCCATTATGAGGTGGTGATAATGTCATTTTCTATAATGTGATAATGATAATAGTGTTGATAATGTCATGTTCTATTTAGATTTAACTGTGTCTCTCTAGACTAGCGCTGACCTTTCTTTCCCTGCATGATGCGACCTCCTGCTGTTTCCCCTCTCTCCTTTACCTACAAACCTTATCTCTTTATCTGTCTCTCACTCCCTCTGTCTCTCTCTCTCTCTGTCTCGCAACCTCTCCATTCTTCTCTCTTTCTCTCACTGTGTCTTCTATCTCTTCCTTCTCTCCAACCCCTTTCTCTCTGTCTGTGTCTCTCTTTCTCCCTCATGTCTCTATCCCTCTTCGTGTATGTCTCTCTCCCTCCCTCTCTCTCTCTCTCTCCCTCCCTCCCTCCCTCTGTCTCTCATGT
>OMKY01255281.1:4340-14972 GCA_900302395.1 Bregmaceros cantori
GTCCGAGAAGAAAAGTTGAGAGAAGCTGCCGTATGGCTTCTCTGTTTGCATGTGTGAGTGTGAGAGAGAGAGAGAGCCACGCCAAGTTTGGTTCATGCATGGAGCGCCCAAATCTCCGCTGCGAAACACTGGGGGGAGTCATTTTGTCCTGCGCTTCTGCAGGTCACTTCCGTTGTCTATATGTATGTATATAAAGTCTGGTGAAGGCCGCGGTATGTGGACACAAGAACACACATAGCGCACACCAATTAAAAATCCGACCACTAGATGTCCCTATGTGACCAGTTACACATCACACTCCTTGGTTCGTTAAGTTTTTTGTATAAATATTGATGAAATACAGTCAAAATCCGAGTGGTCACGTGTTCTTCTGGACCAATAGGCTGGCTGCTTCTACTAGTACTTTAAAAAGGAATGGGACAATGGAACGGGTTGAACTGATTATTAAATCATGCGTTTGTGGGTCACAGATCCGCACGAGAGCATTTGGATGAGGAATAGCACACCGCAAGTTACCACCACAATTTTTAAATAACCCTCTAGGTGTGTGCTCCCACCGAATAGTCATGTTGAAAAAATAATGAAATACACGGAACGTAAATGACACCGGAAGTGACGTTCAGACACCGGAAGTACCCCCCGAACTCTATTGCTCTTAATAGTTAATTCCAAATCGCATGGAGAGGCCGCTTTCAGCCTCTATGGCCCCCGACTGTGGAATAGTCTACCGGAAGCCCTCAGGGCCGTGGAGACTGTTAATGCTTTTAAAAAGAAACTCAAGACACATCTCTTTAGCCGGGCTTATAACTAGAATGCTGCCGTTATCTGTACATCAGCCTACTGTGTGTGTGTTTGTGGGTGAGTGTGTGCCAGTTTGCCTGTGTTGGGAGGCTGTGGATAACGTACTGCTCAATGTGCAGTTTCTGTAAAGTTTCTTGTGTTGCTGTGCATGAAAAGTGCTACATAAATAAAGTTTGAGTTTGCTACTAGTAGGGGTGTAAATCACACCCATCATGACGATTCGATTCAGTCTCGATTTCCTGACCCAACGATTCGATACGATTTTGATACGATTCGATTACATTTATTTCTTTTTACCCAAAGGGCTAGACATCGGGGGAGCTAATGAGTGTGTGTGCGCGGGGGAGTGAATGTGCTACCTATCCGCTTTTTCTCCGCTGTCGCACTCCCCTGGCTCTGCTCCATAGACTGTATATTAACACATAAAATCTATGCCCATGGCGCACACGCCATATTTGTGTGTGTTAAGGAAGCGAGGACGGCGCCAAATACGTTTAGCGCCACCCGCAGCACGGGAGTGGAATTACGTCCAGGAGCAAATTGATTAAAATAGACAAGAAAAAAATCGATACTCTAGCGGACGTATCGATTGATACATTGTATCGATATACATATCGATACAAAATCAATATTATTTACACCCCTAGCTACTAGTACTAACTGCAACAGTACTGCTACTAGCTTCTGCTAGTTGTTGGGCTGACGACAATGAGGTCAATGTGCTGTGCGGTGTGCAAACAAATTTCAGGTAAAACGGCTGCTCACCCATCCAGGGTTTAAGTACACATCCTGGTTTGGTGGACGGGAATCCATCCAACATAATCTATTGCAGCAAGGCGTGGAATGCTGAACACGCAACTCGTGTGTGATGTGCCGTGTACAAACTTCCTCCTCGCAGCATTTTCTTGACACCACCCATTAGCCCTATGTGGTTTAAACATTTGGCCTAGGATCTACATAGTGGCTGTTGTAACCAAAATCGTTCCCTATCCCCTACTCCCTACTCTAGGGCTGTATGATTTTGCTAAAAAATAAAATCCCGATTTGTGTCTTCGAAATGTCGATTTCCGATTTTGTTTCCAATTTCTTGGAAGAAGAAGAAAAAAAAGGACAAAATATATCGAAACTAGAAGTTTCATATTTCAAACTTTGCAAACGGTGTCCATTTTTGGAATTACGTAGCGACACCTCACACTTTGCTTAGGATTAATACAATTATCAATTTATATCCATTTTATTCACCAATATAACTTGAAAACAGACCATTAAAAAAATCATTATTATCAATGTTAAAAGGAAATATGATTTGACGATTCCACTTTTTCAAAAATCAAAATAATCCAATTTCAATTTCAAATCAAATTTTTTTTTTTTTTTTGCACAGCCCTTACCTACTCCCTATATAGTCCACTCAACAGCAACAGCCGAGATTTCGGGCGCAAGAGTCTGCATTGTCAAAATTATTATATACATAATTATAAAACATATGCAACAATCATCACAAAAAGTCAAAAGTACTTGCATTTATAACTATTTGCCATACTCGGCCGCGCCGTGTTTTTGGACATTTAATGTGTCTTGCAATGCATTATGGGTTATACTGCTTACTTGCACTACTTTTGTGGGATACTTTAAGTGCACTATATAGGGTACATACATGGAGAATTCGGACACCCCTACAAATTGGCCTGCGCTCCATATAGTGCACTATATAGGGAGCAATTTCGGACACGGCCAATGTTTGCAGTTTGGAAATGTAATCACAAGTTAAAAAACCTCATTAAATGGATAATTTAGATTTTCAGAACATATATAGATATGTGTCTTTCAAGTGAGTGATTTGAAAGATAGTTGTGTCAATGTGCCCATTGTTATACATTATTATTAAATAAAAATTGGCTTTATACTTCCAAGTTCCTATTTGTTTTTTACATATTTAGTTAAAATCAGGTCTAACTTGTCTTCGGTTAAAACACTTACACAGCCTTGTCTTCGTAGTTCCGGAATGTTGAATGACAGCAACTTATGGTTGTCTGCTCCCCACCTTTGCATCAGCTTGTATAGCGCAACGGTAACATACTTCACTTTAACGACAACGTCCCAAGTTCGAATCCCCTTGCAAGCACTTCTTTGCGTCTTTTTTTTCAAAACGTTTTAGACTAGGTTTAGGCGCAAGTTTGCAATCTCTGAGTGCTTCTAGTTATTATTATTTTCTTTTTTAAATGTTTTTTTCACACATGTTTTGTGTTTAAAAGCATCGCCTGTTTCTTCTTTTCTTTTGTTTTTTAGCTGCGGCATTCCCAGTCATACTGTACTGATACCGAGTGTCTTCAGGAATGTAAGTATTTTCAATGTCGTCTTTTGGCACTTTGCTGTCCAAACCTGTCAACAATTTGTAGATATGGCCAGTAACCCATTACATTTACATTTTTGTGTGTACTTTTTTAACTTTTGGAGTACATTTTTTACAAGTTACACAAGTACAGTTTTCTACTTTTACTCAACTAAATTTGAAGTGAGAAAAATACTTTTTACTGAGATGTCAGCAATTTGCTTCTCGTTGCATTAACTTGGCCTTTAGCGACATCCGTTGGGAACTGTTGACACATATGTTGGTGTCATATCTCTCTCTCTCTCAGGCACGCTCTCTCTTGATCTCTCTCTTGGTCTTTCTCTCTCTCTCTCGGCCTCTTCCTTGGCCTCGAGCGCTCTCGCTCTCTCCCTCTCTGTCTCGCTCTCTCCCTCTCTGTCTCTTTCTCTCGGGTGCTTTCCTAATTGTGCTTATTCATGAATTTATTTTTTACTGAAAGTTACTCAGTACTTTCACTACTTAAGTAACATTTTTGTGGAATACTTTTTTTACTTTTACTTGAGTAACTATTTTGATGAGGTAACAATACTTTTACTTCGTGATTAATTAAGTAATTTTTATGGCTACTCTGCCCATATCTGACCATTTCTGACCATCACCCGTTGGTTCAGTGCCCGGACCGGCCTCGGACGCCCCCCTGGACCTGACTCTGGTCTTCATGGGCTGGATCGTTTTGGCCCTGGTCCTCTTCCTGCTGCGTCCGTCCAGCCTCAGAAACCCCAGGCCATTGGATAAGCCTTCTAGATCCCAGAATGTAAGTGTGTCTGTGTGTGTGCTGCTGCAACAGATATTTGTCTCTCTAGACGGGTTTACGCGCGAAACACTGGTGGGAGTCATTTTGTCCCGCCCTTCTTAAGGTCACTTCCGGTGCCTATGCCAACTCTGGTACTGGACCGAGGTCCGAGCACACAAAACTCGCACCAGTTCAAAATCCGACCACTAGATGTCGCTCTGTGACCAGTTACACATCACCCTCCTTGCTTCGTTCACCATTTTACAAAAATATTGATGACATACAGTCAAAATCTGACTTAGTTACTCACCGAGTGGTCACATCTTCTGCTGGACCAATAGGCTGGCTGCTTCTACTAGTAATTCCAAAAAGAATGAGTAAATGGAACGGGTTGCACTGATTATTATGCATTTGTGGGTCACAGATTCGCGCGAGAGCATTTGGGTGTGGGCACACCACAAGTTATCATCATGCTTTTGAAATAACGTGGTAGCTGTGCATTCTCACCGAATAGACATGTTGAAAAATAGTCCAAAACACGTTGAAACAAATGGCACCGGAAGTGACGTTCCGAGTGCAAATTTAACCGTATGTACCCCCCAAATTTGTCTATTAGGGCTGCAGAAAAAAAAGCTTTTTAATTATTTTTTTAGATTAATGATTATTATTTTAATTGTCGATTAGTTGCCGGTTACTGAAACGATTAGTCAAGTTAATCGGCTGGATATAAAAATGCCCCAAATAATGACAGCAAGCAACAATTAAAAGATATTAATGTTGTCAACTTTAAATATTAACAAATGTTGTTATTCCTAAATGGCAAATTTAATTTAAATGGTTTTCTTCATATTCATGATTTTATTTTACAAAATGGTCCAATAGGGGATAGTGTTGTGACAAAACTGCTGTCTTTAACAATGATTCCTTTCCTTGCCGATTATAATTATTAAATTAGCTGCCGATTAGTTTCATAATCGACTAATCATTGCCGCGCTAATCTGTATATCTGCCTTGAAATATTCTTTGCATTACATGACCACACCGTTTCGTTTCAAATTTACCTGCGCCGGGGCGGAGCCTGCGGAGCAGGTTATGTTTTCACCCGCGTTGGTTTGTCTCCTCGATAACTGAAAAAGTTGAGCACGGATCTGGATGAAATTTTCCAGAGTTGTTGGAAATATTATAAGTAGATGAAAAGTGCTATACAAATAAAGTTTGATTTGATATTAACGGGTGAACGCGTTGGCCGTGTTCTCCCGCAGCTGCATCTGAAGCACATTAGTCTCCGGCGGTGCGATTTCCGAACGTTTCCGATCGCGTTCGGGATGTTTCAGAATTAAAACATGTCGGACGTGCTGCCGACAGCAACTTAAGGTTGTCTGCTCCGCATCATTGCATTAGAGAGTATAGCGCAGCGGTAGTAGACTCGACCCTAATGACAACGTCCCGAGTTCGAATCACGTTGCGAGCACTTCTTTGCATCTTTGTTTTTTTTTCAACCTGCAAATTGCGCTTTTTTTGTTTTTTTATTTTAGGTTAGACTAGGTTTCGGGGTTAGGTTCAGGGGTTAGGCGCAGGTTTGCAATCTCTGAGTGCTTCTAGCTAACTTTGTGATTCCTGCAGAAACCATTGTATTCAGGCCTGATTATGTTTATGTTTCAGTGGGACGAACGCGACCGCGGACCACCCGCTCCTCCTCTGGACTAACCTCAACGATGACCGCCAAGTCGATCCAGACCGCGATGACGACCTGTCAATCGGCACACCTACGTCCCCCTCCTCCCTAGTTTAACATGCTTGGAGTGATTTCCCAAACTTTTCTTCTCATACGACTGGGTGTGCATTTGGACGGTAGGGAGATTTCTTTCCGGGAAATAGTACTTGATGCTATCTAGTGTAGAGCTGCAGCTGAGGTAAAAGTCGTAATTGACTTTGAATGCAATTTTAACACATGACACTGGACGTGTGCATGTTCTTGTAACGCTAACTTAGTGTAATCGGGGGGACAGATAGACATCGCTTTGGCCTGGAAGATGAGCAGAACAGAAGATTATACACATTCCATTTGCAGGCACGATCTACTCCTTGCACAAATTAAGTGATGTTTATCAAGGGAACAATAAAAATATGAACACTATAGTCTATAATTTATTAAACGACAGCATCACTCAATAGACTGTGCCTGTGTCTTTATACAGGTTGTTGCTGAAAACACTACATGACTTAAATATGAATAAAGATGTTCTCTATCTGTTTGTGTGAAACAAGTAATGGAATCCTCTAAACTTAAAAATAGGACATCATGTCGACTCCAGCCATTTTGGGAGTCGTTTTTCAAGCCTTTTTTTTTTTTTTAACGCACATGCTCTGTCATCAATCAATTGGTTTTTGACTGGTCATGAACTGCACATTTTGTTAGGAAAATCATAACCTTGACGTTGGAAATGTGAGGTTTATTATTACCTCAGTGATTTAATATCAATGTTCCTGTTATTGTTGAGAGACGTTAGTTGTTCCAGTGCCAATGTTGTAATGTAGTTTTGGTTTCAACAGTTTTTCTTATTTTAAAACGAGTCACGCCAAAATAAATGGTAGCAGTTGAACGTTACAAGCCATTCGATATGCCACTTTCTGTTCCGTGAAGTACGTTGCAGTTTCCCTCATTGATTCGCAACTGAACTCGAATATACGGTCGCCCCAGACAAAGCACCACAAGTCAATGACTCCTTAGTTAATTAAAAAAATGTATTGATGTGTCGCACTAGAAATGACATCTGTGCAATCATTTACAGACTACGCTGTGCACCTGAACGGCCTGTGGTTTATTACCTGCGCCAGGGCTGAGCAGGTTGTTTTTGGTCGCGTTGGTTTGTCCCCTAGATAACTGTAAAAGTTGAGCACGGATCTGGAAGTTGTTGTAAATGACGAAAAGTGATTAAATTTTGGTGCATTTCTGTAGCCTATAAGTAACATAATAGTCATACTTCATTATTATTATCAACGGGTGAACGATCCCCGTTCTCCGTAGTGACGTCACGCATGGCCACGTCTCCCGCACCTGCGCCGAGCAGTGTGCGATGCGCGGACGATGCGTTGGTGCGTTGCATTGATAATGGGTTGCCACACAAACTGCTAGCACTAAAAGTAAAAAAAATGTTGTACCGCTACAGCGCAGGTTTGCAATCTCTGAGTGCTTCTAATTTGAACTAGTTCTTCTAATTGCCTAATCTGGGACACTGGCCCAAAGTCCATTACCAAGCGGTTAACTAACCATAACTGGTTAAGCATAACTACATTTTCCTTCCATTCCTGGCTGATCTGGGATAACATGTCAAGGCCTGTTTTTAGGCCTTGCTGCTGGAACTTAAACCTGAAGGTCCTTCCAAGTTAAAAGTATGTACGGTCACTTCAGAAATGTGCACTTACAACACATTTCCTCATTCAGTCTAGGGCTGCAACTAACGATTATTTTGATCGATTAATCAGCAATTTCTACTGCCGATTAATCTGTTAATCGTTTCATTATTCCTTTAAAAACTGAACGATTACTAGGATTAATTCTGGTTACGAAACATTATCAAAAGTTTGCAATGTTAATATTACAAACTTTTTGCTGTTTTGCTATCTCCATTTTATAGTAATGGCATAAAAGAGTCTACTCTTACAGGCTGAATTGTAACACTGAGCTTTCCTGCATACTTATGTGTTGTCTTTATTGTATTGGGGCCTTGACACTAGAAAAATTGCATCGGGAACAACATATATTCAACACGTTTGAGCGGAGAATAGGCCAGACCATGAAACGATTAATCGCTGCTAATTAATCGATTATCAAATTAGTTGGTGATTATTTCAATAATCGGTTATCATCGTTTTTAATCGATGAATTGGTTGCAGCTCTAAATCAGTCTGTGCCATCTCCTGGATGGAATGTATCTACTCTGGACTAACGTTTTGCTGGTTTTTACATCGCTTTTAACTTTCTAACGATTCTTGCCGATCCTTGAGCTTACGTCAAGTCAAGCTGGATGTTGTGAAGGAGAGACGTGACCAAGTCTAGTCCCAAATCGGGTCCCAGGTCTCAAGTCTTCTTGGGCAAGTCACATCATCAATAACATGCTGTAATTTCAGTTCTAGAATCTGATTTTAATGAAGTCAATAGCAAGCAATCATTTTGCTTTCATAATGGCATCGTTTGCTTTTTTGCTACGTCATTAAAATCAGATTCTGGAGCTAAAATTATAGCATGTTAATTACTTAACTTGGACAAGTCAAGTCCCAAGTCAACTCCAAGAAGACTTGAGACTTGAACGAGAGACTTGGTCGCATCTCTGTTCTGAAGAGGGTGGGATTCTCTGGAAAGTTCTCATTTTGCTGTGATAAAGAAAACTTGATTTGCTGAACAGCGAGTGTGATGGACAAGGCGTTGACTATGCACTTTCCTTACAATAAATGATTAGACTCGTACTCGTGTTGTGTTTTGTGTTCATGCGTTGACCAGCACAGACGCTCCGGTGACCAGGGACCATGAGACAGCTTTTAGAATATATATGTCAGTATTCACAGTCAGAGATGGCAAGTGATGAAGTACAAATACTTAAGTACTGTACTTAAGTATTTTTTTTCTGATGACCTTTTACTTGCACTGGGTAGATTACCTTGCCCAAAACACTTGTTACTTTTTTTGCGCACCGATGGTAGGTGTTAGGGATATGTATTGTGTGAATGAGCCACTAGGGGGTGGTAACGCCAACAGATGTCAATTTCAATGTTCGCCAGTGGGATGTATGAACCTTAAGTGAAGTGAATTAAGCTAGGTTTTTATTTTATATACTAATTTTATTATATAATTTTATTTTTTTTACTTTGTACTACCTTTGAGTAATTTTTAGAGCCTGTACTTAAAATAAAAAAAAAATACTTTTTGTTTGTACATTCGTGAGCCTGCACTTTTAACTCTACTCGAGTAGATATTTGGATCAGTAGTCGTACTCAAGTTTTTTTTTTACGAATGTATTTTACTCTTAAGTACGAAATGTGGGTACTTTTGCCATCTGTTGACAATTCAAAGACATCCCACCATCCATGGACTGTAGCATGTACTTAGACAGAAAGTCAATGCACAGGAGCTGACAATTGTCATTTCTGTGGTTGTGTGGTAGCGTTAGAAGCTGTTTGTTCATTCATATTCAAATTGAACCGACAGTCAGAGATGGGCAGTAACGCATTATATTTACTCCATTCCATTTTTTGTGTGTATTTTTTTGCTTTTGTAGTGCATTTTTCACAAGTTACTTTCTACTTTTACTTGAGTAAATTTGAGGTGAAAGTCATATCTCTCTTCCTCTGCGTCTCTCTCGCTCTCTCTACCTCCCCCTCTTTACTTTTACTTGAGTAACTATTTGGATGACTACTTTTTACTTTTACTTGAGTAATACTTTGCTGAGGTGACAATACTTTTACTTAAGTAATTCCTATGGCTACTATGCCCATATCTGGAAATAAGTACGAGATAATGCTTAACTAATGGTTAACTAAGGTTAGAATGGTGCTTAACTAATGCTTAACTACGCGTACTCGTTCTCTACAAAATCATTCGCCCAGTGGTGCTTTTATTGTGACACGTGTATCCGCTTCCTAGTCAAACTTTTATTTTGGAAGTCCGCTGAATCCCCCGGCTCGGAAGGTCCGCCCCTCCCAGCAGGTTAAAGGTTCGCGGCCGCTCGTCAGCGGTTCACTCATCATCACCGACCCGACCCCGCATCCAGCTTCCCCTGCCCCGGGTTCCGACCCGCTCCAGACAGTTCCCCGGACGCAGAGCCGCCGTCTTCCCCGCCAGCCAGTCTTTGCTAGCGGGCATCCGGAACATCCTACAGACCACATTCCTTACCACACACAACTTAAGACACGAGCGGTAAGTTTTCTGCTTTTGTGATTGAACACATAACGGTTTTGTAATGATAGTGTTTGACCACAAACAACATACAAATAACATAAGATTTATTACGAATATGATAAGATGATAAGATTTATACAAGAACCTTTAACACAAGTCACATTTCGTGCCATTTTGATTTTAGCGAATACGTGGAGCTTGTGTGTGTTCTTTGAAAGGGAACGTAGTGTCAAAGAACGCTCTGTCTGTGGCGCATACAGTCTCTGCTGACCCGAAATCAATGGAGCATTCATTCACGTTAGAGGTTGGAGCCACAGGTGTGTGTGAGGGAGAGAAGTTAAGGATATAAGTGAGAGAGATAAGTGAGGGAGAAAGAGTGAGAGAGAGAGAAGTGAGGTGAGAGAGAGAAGTGAGGTGAGAGGGAGAAGTGTGGTGGGGGAGAAGTGTGTGTGTGAGAGAGAGAAGTGAGAGAGCGAAGTGTGTGTGAGAGAGAGAAGTGAGAGAGAAGTGTGTGTGTGTGTGTGTGTGTGTGTGTGAGAGAGAGAGAAGTGTGTGAGAGAGAGCGAGAGAGGTGTGTGAGAGAGAAGTGTGTGTGAGAGAGAGAGAAGTGAGAGAGCGAAGTGTGTGTGAGAGAGAGAGGGGGGAGAGAGGTGTGTGTGTGAGAGGGAGAGCGAGAGAGAGGGAGAGAGAAGTGTGTGTGTGAGAGAGAGAAGTGAGAGGCAGAGAGGTAGATAAGTAGGAGAGAGAGAGTCATTCACATAGTGAACCTCGCATTCAAACGTGAAACTCTGATAGAACAGTTGAGTACAAACTAGAAGCTCTAGGAGAGAG
>OMKY01255283.1:4663-15152 GCA_900302395.1 Bregmaceros cantori
TGTAGCGACCCTGGTCACCGTAATAGAAACATTAATATTCATAATAGATGATAGATAAATGCACCAAGTGCTCCTCTCCTTTACAACTATTCCAAGCGCTCATCAGCATCTGAAAGGTGTTCTATAGGAGACCCGATGTCTGCCGTAATGTGTGGACTTTTTTTCAAGGCCGACCTTGAATCCTAGGCCATCTCCAGCACACCGGAAACATGTGGGCAACATATTACAGCAAATGGACTCTGGACTCGTCACAACGCACTGTAGACTGAACCGAAAACATCAAATTAACCACAGATGGCAAAAGTACCCAGATTTCTTACCTGAGTAGAATCAAAATCAGGGCTTTGAACTGATACGTTTTCCCAATTATTTTGTTATGAACAGAAACAGATTTATAACGTTTCCGGTTATGAGTTCCACCAATAAATTGATGTTCCCGAACCGGTTAGAGTAAAAAAAATATTGTTCCCAAAACAGTTAATTTCGTTCCTGCCAGCTGAAACAGTGCAGTGTATCAAGTCAAGTTGACGCTCGTTGCGGGCGTGGCAGGGAAGGAAAGGCGCACGGCGGCAGACACTGGACGGACCGTACCATGCGCGGCACCGTGCGGTGCGGTGGGGGCAGGAGGCTAGGAAGGCGCGCGGCAACAGAGACTGACGAGCAGCGAACACCAACGGGACAGACCTCTCTGTGTTTCAATGAAAACTTTGATGAACAAAATGAAACCGATATTAACCTGTCTCCATTATTTTTAAATGAGTATTCCGGTTCCAGGACATAAATGGTGGAAAATGTCTCCGCCCGACTCTTCATCCCAGTTCCCGATTTAATCCTATCACCATCTCTCTCAATAAAGAATGAAAAACGGCGCTTGCGCCCCAATAAATTAATAATGAAGATGCCGTGTCATTAAAACAAGGCTCATTCAGGAGGTGGGATGTATGACAGAAAGGGATCTCTCTCATACACACACTCTCTCGCGCTCTATTCTATTCACCAAAGAGTTTTAATGGAAGGGCATCGGCAAATGTGGAGGTGGCGAAGTTGGAGCTCAGTTCAGCGTCTTTTCGGAGTATTTTGCTCGCCCGCAGCGGCCCGACAGAGACGCCGCCAGGCGTCAGGGGGATAGAGAGACAAAGAGAGAAATCTAACGCATACACAGACACACACACACAGGGCACAAGCATAAACGTCACGGTGTAGTGAGATGGAGGCGTGGACGGAATTATATATCAGCAGCGAGCGCGTGCAGACTAATGCACAAATTTCCTATCTTAAAAAGGACCATATTTGAGCAATCGACAGCAGTTCCTTCATCGCGCCGTTGCTGACAGCACTGTTGAATGTGTGTGTTTGTGTGTGTGTGTGTGAGTGAGAGAGAGAGAAAGTAAGAGGGAAAGAGAAAGATAGAGAGCGAGGAAGATTAAAAGTAATGCGTATGCTAAAACCATAGACTTTATATAAAAATAAACCGCGTTTGCTTTGATGTCCGTGCCTACTTCCGGGTTGGTATGGGGGGAGCCTAGTCTCCTAAACCCGAGCCCTATGGAAATTCCAATACAGATATTCCAATCTTAGCAGCCTGTTTTAACCTATTTGAAGATCTTTCCTAATTTATTTTTTAATGTATATTGCCGGGATAATTATCGGTTCATTGAGTGAGGGCGGTCATAATTTCACAAACGCGCCAGATTTGGCGTTAATATTTGTTATTTCAGCTCCCATAGGATCCCATTTATTGTGATTCTGTCGTTGGCGCCCCTAGCGGACAGTACCACCGGAAGAAGTTGCGTGTGGGGTGTCTCTCTCTCATATACTGAATAGCTGTCTCTATCTCTCCTGGTACTGGATATACGGGTACTTTCAACAATGGCAGCTTGCAGTCGGCGGGCACAAAAAAATTTGATGAAAGCAATGGGATGACGTCATGCACGCTGCGTCTACTTTATATACAGTCTATGGCTAAAACAAACGGGGCAAGAGTGGGCGCGGGGGTGCGAGGCGACTCCCTCTCGGCTCTCGTCGTACGCTGCAACATTTTAAAGGGATTCAGACAATTTGGAGGATAGTGTATGTGCCATTGTCCTTACCAGCATGTGCCATTGTCCTTACCATGACCGTTGATCGGCGATCCAGAAGCCGGAAATGCAGGTGGAGCAGCGGGCGAGCTCCACCTGAAATGGCAGCAGGCTTCCTCGCTTGACGTCACAATCGTGTTCCCCATAGCGATATCGTAATTGTATCCCTGAATCGCGGAATTTTGTACAATGTCTTGCTGTTTCGAGATAACTCCATTCCATTCCATAAACTTTGAACCCCAAAAACTACCGTTATTCTGTTAGGCTTAGGTTAGGGGTCTGGTTATGGTTAGGGTTTTGGAGAGACCCTAACAAAATAAGCGGATTGTCTTTCTTTTATTTGTACTTAACGGAATGCAGAGGTCTCGGAATGCAGGCGTGTAACCAAACAGATGGAGTCCTGATTTTGTCTACTGCAACCACATCAAACTCTGGCTTACATTCTGCTTTATTTTAAGCTCGGGTTCAGCCCAACAGGTTGGGGTTTCCTGCTCTGTCTGCTTGGCAGGTTCTCTACTCTTCACCCTTTTTCACATCAAGAGGCTGTTTGATGTGCAGCCAGCCGGCTCATCAGGTATGCCTCCGTCACCCCCCACCTCTCCCACCGAGGCATGCTTATCTGGGCCTCCGTCAGCGTGGTGCGGGGCACCTAATGTATGCGAGCGTATCATAGTTTCAGGCGCATGCAAAGGCCAGGGCAGACTGAAACGTGACGCATTCGCTTTCCACAATTTGAGGCAAAGAAACCCACCAGCTCCCCCAGGAGGGTTACATTATAAACGTACATTCAATTAAGATTTTTTTGACGGTTCTAGAATGTCGCACGACACATTGTTGTGCATGTTCAAAAATGATGTCTCCCATAAACGGGCTGACCAATCAAATTATTTGAATCGAGACGTGGGTGGAGTTTGGTATGAGCGACGCAAGACGTGGGCGTCGTTTGGTTGTCACACCTCCATGCCGCTTGTCCCACCTACTGCGCTGCGACTGGATAACACGATTTGATTGACACTTTTTTTTACACGTTTTTCGACCCTAATTTTACCAATGATCGTTGATGAATTTCGTGAAATGCGTGGTTGATTCATTGCTCGGTATCGACGAGTACCTATGCCCAGTATCGGACCGATACCATATTTCCGGTGCCGTACGGCATGCAAATGAAATGTCTTTGTGAAAAAGTGAAGTAAAACCCGCTCCTGCAAGTGTCTAAAATATCTCTTCTCATCTGCTTAAATAAAATGGCCTGATAAAAAAACTGCCTTTTTCTCAAAAAGTGGTCAAGTGGAGTAAGGGGTTTTGTCAAGTGGAGTAAGGGGTAGCAACTCTTCAGTTACTACACCCATATCATCCAAACCATAAAATATTAAAATAATGAAACAATTCTTGATGTGTTAATGCTTTTTATAATTTTCCTCCACTACTATTAATCATAAGCTGCATGTAAAAATTACCGTGATAACACCTTCTACTCAACCCTTGGGAAGAAGTTACTACCAACAGCACTTTTTTTCAAACAGTGGTATCTCTATCGGAAGTAGTTCCCGAGCGCGTGTCTGGACGAGAAGTACGATGCCAAGGATCTGTGGTGTTTTGTTATTTAAAAAGTGTATTTGTGTGCTGCCCAGTAGCTCATTCGGTTAGGCGGTGCACTGGAAAGCCCGCATATTCCTTAATGGCGCAGTGAGTCGATGGTTCGAATCCCACCACTGACGTATTTCCCGCATGTCTACATCCATCTTCACCTGTTTCCACTAACCCTAATAAATAAAGCTTGGAAAAAAACAGCCTGAATGGGCTGGAAAAAAAAAAGAAAAAAGAAAAAGTGTATTCGCACAGGTAGGATTCCGCTGAGTTGCTTTTCTGGAGTCCAGTGGTTTAGCAAGCGTCGTGAGTCAAGCTTGTGAGGGTTCCCAAACGTGGAATCTTTTTCAAATATTAAAATATTTATCATTTTGTGGGTTAATATTCTGCATCTGGCGAAACTAATCGCACAACTTTCCGTTTGAGTATTAGCTTAGACAAGTTATAGAAGGTTTTAGTTCAGTTTTCATTATTTTATTTTCATTTCATTTGAACGCACAAGAGTGCAACTACGGGAGGGCTGGCCAGGGTCTTACTCTTGTCACGTATATCTAGGCCTAACCTACAGGGAGGGCTGAGGGGTGAAGCGGGAGGGTGCCAACCGTCCGCAGCGGGGCCCCGATCAACGCGCTGGCCCGGCGACTGCCAGCTGCCAAGGCGGCCCCATTCCGACTGCTACTGTCCCCTGTACAGTGACGCGGTGAGTTGTGAACACACTGAATGGACTAATGGACGGAAGATTCTACTCTTCCTTGCTAAATTCTAACATATTGGGTTTTCACCCAAGCATACGTGTTGTCTTTATTGTATTAGGGCCATGACACTGGGAATGGAGACTGGTATTGGGAATGACAAATATTAAAGACGTCTGAGCAGAAGTTCGGACAAACAAGGAAACGATTAATCATTGCCGATTATTCGATTATCAACTTAGTTGGCGATTATTTCAATCATCAATTTTCATCGATTAATCAGTTCCAGCTCTAATTGTTAATTTATCATATATCACTACTACTAATAACTAGTGTTGCACCGATACCAATATTGGTATCGGACGTACTCGGTATCGGCACCTTTTTTTGTGGTATCGGTATCGGCAAGTACCTACGCCCAGTATCGAACCGATCACATTTTTCCGACGCCGTACGGCGGAAACTACCAGAATCTTGTCTAAATGTAGAAAAATGAAATTTGTAAATGAAATGTTTTTGTGAAAAAAATGTAAGAAAAGTCAGTAAAACCTGCTCCCCGCAGTGTCTAAAACATCTCTTCTCATCTGCTTAAATAAAATGGCCTGATAAAAAATTGCCTTTTTCTTAAAAAGTTTTTAAGTGGAGTAAGGGGTTTTGCATCTGAACTCTTCAGTTATTACCCCAATACCACCCAAACAATAAAATATTAAAATAATTAAATAATTCTTAATGTGTTATTGCTTTTTATAATTTTCCTCCACTACTATTAATCATAGACTGCATGAAAAAAATACCACGATAACACTAGTAACTTCTTCCCAACCCCTGGGAAGAAGTTACTACCAACAGCACTTTTTTTCAAACAGTGGTATTGGTATCGGTTGGTATTGGTATCGGCCGACACTGCACAGCCAGGTATCGGGTATCAGTATCGGCACCAAAAAATGGTATCGGTGCAACACTACTAATAACCCTAAACAGAATCACAATGGACCTGCAGGAGCATGCCCCCTGCTGGACGATGTGATGAACCTCACCAAAACCAAACACACTGTGGTGGCTCACCGGAAGTCACTGTAGGGGTGAATGATCCACACTCCGGCCGACTTGAGGCGCTCCTGTTCCAGAGCCACGGCCTTGTGCGACCCGAACATCCGCAGGCTGAACTTGTTGACCCCTGGCTGCAGCATGGCCCCGAACTGGCGCTGGATGAACGTGCTCTGGTTCGAGTAGCTGTAGTCCTCCCCCGCGTCTCCCCCGGCGAACCCCGAGAGGCCGCCCATCTCGCCGGGCGTCGTTGCCGCGGCCGCCGTGGTCGTAGTAACGGTGCAAGCGTTGTCCGTGGCCACCACGAGGACTCCGGCGCCCGCCAGCGATGCAGAGGCGGCGGCCGGAGTGGCGAACCCCACGGACCGAGGCTGAGCCTGGGCAGAGGATGGGGTGGAGGCGCCGGGAGGAGGGACGGAGTGCGTGAGGGGCGTGGTGGGCGTGCCAGCGGAACGTGAGAGGAAGGGGAAGCCGTCCCAGTTGGAGGCACTCATGATGGACAGACGTCGACGGTCACCACCTCCACCTGCGGCTCCGGGCACGCCCTCCAGGGAGGCTTGGGAGAGCCGGTAGGCGGAGGAGGCTGAGGTGCCGCCCTTGGTGCGCCGCTTGGAGTCTCCGGTTGCACGCCGGGGCAGGCTATCTGCCCCCACGCCCGGAGTGGATGCCCCCTCCATCCAGATAACAGGGGAAGCCAAACTATTCCATTGATGACACAGAGGAGAATCAACTTATTCACAAAAAATGTAATTAAAACTGTCTGATGTTATGTCTGTGGACGGTTCCTTCGCAGTTAATGTCAACCAGCAGGAAGCTCACATTTCCACGACACAGCCCAGGTGCCCATCCTTCAGTGCCCTTGAATTGATAGAAATGACGTCAGCAGCGGTTCTTTTCTCGACGTTTTGCGTTTGCGACCAATGGTGTCGGAATAGTAATCCCTTATGTCTTGTCCTTGACACAACGACCTGGACCAGGTGTCGTCCTTGTTACGCCCCACAATCAGCGCTCTGACCCGGGCATGGTGTTCGCCAACTCCAGGAGTCGGGCAGCGGCGGCATGGTGACGGAACGTTTTCACTCAGCGTGCGGTGCGGCTCCTTCGGTCTCGCGTGCTTTAATTGGGGCTATTTTTGGGTACGCCGTGACGCCGCGCGTCTATACAGCTAGCGGCGGTAGATTGGGGGGGGGCGTTTTTGCGCCGGTTCTGAAGGACACGGCGGGGTCAGCGCGTCACGGAACTGACAGGCACCCTAGGGTGCGCATCTTCCCGCGTGCGCTCTGATGGCGGGGGCGCGACGACACGCGCTCCTTCGCCAAACGAGCGCGCCAATTTAGTCAGCGATTATCCCACGCCGATTGGCTCCGAATCCACGTCCAGACGCGATATCATTGGCGTCCTTCGCCAAGCCGCGACCACAGGTCATTGGCATCGCACAGCGCTGTACGCACGCACGTTGGTTGTTTTGAGTTGGCGCCGTTATCCTTGCTGGCGTACTTTACGTTTTCGTTTTAGTCCACGCAGAATAAATACGAGGGCAATTACGCGCGTCTCTGTGAACGCACTAAACGAAGTCGTCCGTGGTCTGACCGTGTCGACGGCTTTCTGCCTGATTCCATATCATCGCTACTCTTCTGGAAACCAATGTCCGGAGTGTCCACCGCATCCACGCTGCCCGTAGCACCATCCCCCATGAATTTAATTAACGCGTATATAGCGCGCCTACCTGTTGTGTGACCTAAACTGCTTCTCGATTCATATAAACCGGCTCGGGGGGCGGGGGGGCACCTGTTATTCCCAAGAGGGAGCGGAGAGCACGCGTCGTTTCCGCTCGCCCGCTGTTTCTCAGCGCTGATCGTGGAAATAAAATAGAACAAAAAAAATGCTCAATATTTTCGGCCTGTTGCCATGGCAGCCGCATCCGTGCCGTTATCCGCGCTCTCAAGGCCGGAGACACGCGCCCGTCCGACGTCGCTACGAGAGAGTGCGTGTGAGGGTGAGAGGTGGAGAGAGAGACCTGGCGGAGAGAGAGAGAGAGAGGGAGAGCGTGTGAAAGAGCGAGAGGCACAGGGGAGGATGAAAACAGAATGGGTGGGAAAATATGTGTGTGTGCGTGTGTGTGTGTGTGCTGATAGCAGGGGCAAGGAAAGTCAAGGTGGGCAGAGAGACTGTGTATATGGATGGAAAAAAAACAAGTGTGAGAGGTAGAGAGAGAGAGAGAAAGTGAGAGAGAGGGGAGAAAGAGAGGGAGAGGACCTGGTGATGATGAGGCTGGACATGAAGGTGGAGAGTGGTGTATGAGGACATAGTCTTCCAGGGTCGTAGCCGAGTCGAGACCTAGGGTGGATTGCCCCAATGTGGGCCTTTTTTGCAGCTTCCTAATGTGCGTCAGTTGCCTAAGAAAGGAACAGAGAAATATAGTGTTACACAGTTGAACTAGATGCTAGACACGTTACTTTGCCTTTACCTTTACCTTGCCTTAGGGGTGGCTGTAGCTTGGCTGGTAGAGCGGGCCGTTCCAATGACTGGAGGGTTGAAAACCAAAAGGTTGAAGGGTTCGAATCCCGCCTCCGACAGTCTCCATGCCAAAGTGTCCTTGGGCATAACACGCCATTGGCGTGTGAATGTGTGATTGAGAGTTCACTGTAAATCGCTTTGCTTGCCACTATGTGGTAGAAAAGCGCTATATAAATGCACATCTTTTTTTTTCTTTACTTTAAGTAGTTTAGGGAGGAGCCAGAGACACTGGAGCTTTGGTGTCCCACATTAGGCAGTGGCCTACTTTAGGGCAATCCATCCTATGTGAGTTGTTACATGACCGAAGTTTGGTTGCTCAGCTCATCCAAATGAATTACTGCTGGCCACAGAATGAGTGCAGACACGGAGGCAAGTTAGGAATGTATGGAATCAGCTAAGACCAGGGAGGACGTGGGGTGGATTGTACTAATGTGGGCCACTGTCTAATGTTGGACATCTAAGCTCCAATGGCTTAGGCTCCACCCTAAAATAATGAATGTCAATGAGTAATGTGTGTAACATTAAGTTCAACTGTACACTACATTTCACTGACCCAACTGAGGCAACTGATTGTCCCACATTAGGGCAATCCACCCTATTTCAGTATGAATTTTCGGGTGCACGCCTGCATTGCGACGGCTCCGCATTCCGACACGAATTTCGGCGTATCATTTGCTGTGATGTAAAGTGCGAAACCAAAAAAAGATGATCCGCTAATTTTGTTAGGGTCCCTCCAAAACCTGAACCCTAACCGTAGCCCTAACCCCTAACCCCAACCGCTAACCTAACCTTAACCTAACCATAACCGAATAAATAGTTTTTGTTTATCGGAACGCAGAGCCGTCGAAACTGTGGTTGCCCCCCCGAATTTTCAGTGGTGTTCTCCTTTAAGAAATAGCCAGAGAGAGAGAGAGAGAGTGTGCGTGTGAAATTTTGAGTGATTGAGAGGGCGATAGAAAGTTATATGTGGGTTTGTGTGCTTGACTTAATTAGTTTAAGGGAAACTAGTCCATGTGGGTCGTAGTGAAGAGGAGCGTGTTGGAGGCTGATGAAAAGATTCATATTTAGGTGAATCAGGATTACTGCACAGCATTGAGTGGTGCAGGCTGTACGACTAGAAAGGGCTTCCCCTACAAAGTCTAGAACAAGTCAGCGGGGACAGCTGGACGAACAACAGCACAACCTCCAGGAGCCTCCACCGGAACCTGATTCCACCTCTCTGGGTCATTTACCATTCGTTCAGTAACCCGACAGTTGCACTCTGTTGTGTGCACAGCTTTGAACCAATATTGTAACTTGCGCCGGGGCTGCGCCGTGAAGCAGGTTATGTTTTTGGTCGCTTTGGTTGGTTTGTCTGCCCCCAAGATAACTGAAACAGTTGTGCACGGATCTGGGTGCAATTTTGTGCAGTTTTTGGAAATAACACACAGAGGAATTGATTACATTTTGGTGCATTTCTGTAGCCGATAAGTAACATAATCACACTTAATCACCAACTTACCAATAGATCGCTGGGCGCTTACCCTGGTCACGTGACCAGACTTCCGGGTCGCTGGGGCCGCTGAGAGCTTCTAGTTTCCCTTTCGGTTCGTTCCGAACAGTAACAGAATTATAACGTTTCTGGTTCCACCAATAAACTGACATTCCTGAACTAGTTACAATAAAAATATATCTCATTCACTCCCGTAAACAGTGTAAAGAGAGCGGAGGACTTATAGTCAGAGATGGCAAGTAACGAAGTACAAATACTTAAGTACTGTACTTAAGTAGTTTTTTCATGTATCTGTACTTTTGGAAGTACATTTTTCTCAGATGACTTTTTACTTGTACTTGTAGATTCTTTACATAATTATCTGTACTTCTACTCCTTACTTTTCCCAAAACAGGCTTGTTACTTTTTTTTTTTTTTACCAATGGTAGGTGGTAGGATTATGTACAGTGTGAATGAGCCAGTAGGAGGCAGGAATGCCAACAGACGTACATTTCAATGTTCAGCACTGGGATTTATGAACCTTACGTGAAGTAAGTTTTTAAAAATGTATTCAAACATTGTAAAACTAGCATTGAAAAAGTGCATTTTATATAGAATTTTATTTTTGTACTTTGTACTTTATACTTTCAAATATACTTTTGAGCGATTTTTACAGCCTGTACTTTTTACTTTCAAAAATACTTTTTGAGTATGTTTCAGTGCCTGGACTTTTAACTTTGTAGTCATACTCGAGTTATTTTTTCACAAATGTATTTTACTCTTACTTGAGTAAAAAAAAATTGGGTACTTTTATCATCTCTGCTTATAGTGAGCTGGGTTTCGCCACGCTTTTAGACACCCGGATGCCGGCTTTCATAGCATCCACTGAAGACCACAGAGTGGGTTGTACACTAACCGCTGCGGTGGAACTAGACGCCCATTAGATGAATGTGGGCTACGCCGTGCTTTTAGATGCCGGGAGCCCGGCTTTGATTGCGTTCACCCAAAAAATATGGGCAGAGTGGCCATAAAAATTACTCAAGTAAAAGTATTGTTACCATAGCAAAATATAACTCAAGTAAAAGTAAAAAGTGGTC
>OMKY01255288.1:5528-18118 GCA_900302395.1 Bregmaceros cantori
AGGCCACCTCCACAGGTGGTGTGTCTTAAAGAATTATCCACGTCACCTGACCCACGTGGGGTCAGTTCCCGTACATATGGAATATGTAACTGGGTGGAGAGATAGTCTCTTCACTCAGAGAACCATGGTTACGTACCGTAACCGTAACGTTTTTTGTGATTCAAACTTCATCTGAATAGAGTTATTTCAGAATGGTGAGTGTCTCCCCAGAGCTGAATGCTTATAAACCCCTCAGCAGTGGAGAGTCGGAATGTTCAAACATCTCCGACCACGTGATCCTTTATTTATGCATTGTGTCTTCAACTTTATCGGCCTCAACTCCCAGTTAGTTTGCAAAACCGGCAACTTGGATCTCCCATCTTTGCTACGTTGAACAAAACCCCTGAATGGACACACTACACTGCGACTAGAGGCTGGTGTCCCCCCGGTGGGTAGAGAGAGGGCGGACCCTTATGTAATTTGTCCCTCGGTCAACAGCATGGGAAGGCACAGGCTGTGCAGGAGCTGCTGTCTATTTGTGATGTTGCTGTTTGTCATTCCGGTGTGCTTTAGATTGTGTAATTTGTGTTTGGGTGTTTGTGTCATATTGCATAACAGAAAAGGCATCTTGTTTGTACGCATGGGCGATTGAATGAGCTCCTTGCACAGATGTGTATGCATGTTTGTATGTTTGCATCAATATGTATGTACCTGTGTCGGAGGTAACCACGTACAAATACTTATGTACTGTACTATAGTAAATCTTTCAACGAACTAGTACTTTTAGAATAATTTGACTTTGTACAATGGGGCCAATCTACAAGAACTATTAACATTAGGTTAGGCAGCCTAGTGTAAATATCACTGCATAAATGTGACTTTTTTACACTATGTATCTTTACACTAACGCGTGTGAAATAATTTCCTGAGAGAAACGGCTAATTTTATTTAGCAAGAAGAAAGAGGACATTGCGAAAAAGTCCTACTTAAAAAAAATGACCAACAAATTTGTAACCATTCAACCTGTATACATTTAGTTAAACCAAAGCCAAAAGCAAAATATGTGGCTTAGCTGCCAGGTAAGGGCAGCATCACAAGTTCTCCTCCCCTTCCCAGCTTTTCTGCAATGTCTTCCCCCGATCTCCCTAAACCCAATTTCACAAATAACCCTGTCAATAAAACAGAAAATGGCGCTTACAATGAGAAGAAAAAAAATGGTTGGTGACGAATGAGTTAAAAATTCATACATACTTAATGTTTGATCACAAGGGCTTTGCACAAATGTGTTGGGTGCAACTATTTCCACTGTAATTTCAGAGCAATGCTTTTGCACAGTTGTCACAACTGACGTAAAGGAAATGTGAATTATCTGGGCGGGCCCCGGTCATAGAGAATGCATGCTGTCATTCTCAACTGGTCTCGCTCCGTCTCTTTCTCTCTCTCTCTCTCTCTCTATCTATCTATCTATCTATCTATTTTTCTCCCTCCCCGTTCACCCCCCATACCACCACAAGCTTACTCATATCCATGGACCCTGTAAAAAGAAAAAAATATGTGCAAATATTGGGGGCATGTTCTGGATGGGAGCACTCTGAGGATCCTCCCCATAGGCCAGTGCAATAAGGAGAATATTTATTCTCATAAGAAACAACTTGCCCTATCTCTCTCTCTCTCCCCCTCTCTCTCTCTTTCTCTCTCTTTCTGACCCCATCTCCTACTCTCTCCTCTCTCCCTTCCTCTCTGTCTCTGAACACATAGGCATACAACTATCCCCATAGACGCTCCGCATTGTATACATACTTGTCTAATCATTGCACATAGCAAACTAGGTGGCTGGGCAGAGGCTGGGTCAATGCTAAGCACTTTGCCAAATAAGGGTTTGCCACGGGGCTGGGACGTCGGGATGGGCCGTGCAAATAGCTGGCATAGCTGAGCTTTATCCTCACGGAGACACGTGGGTCGACAGCCCTGCCAGGAATCCGCCGGTCCGGCCGGCCGGCCCCCAAGTAGGGAACGGCAGAGCGGAAGGCCGGGGAGACTGGCGGAGCAGGGTAGAAAGGCTGGAATGTTTGTCTGGAACCGTTGAGGGCGGCTCGCTCCGATCACACCCGGCGACACATACAAGTCACACACAGGCACATGACGCATGCTGGGGAGCATGTCACACTTGATGGGAAGTTGTGTGCTTACCTGCGTTTTGGCAGCTCTCTATGCATTCTTTTAAGGCTGAATGACGAACTGCAATAGTTGATCAGCCGCGGTGGGAACACTGCAAGGGGATGCACCCCGGTTTATCCACAAATGCCGTGTTTTGGGTGATTATTGCACTTTAAATGTAAGAGCAGTGAAGTCTCCTCTTTTTCTGCTCGCCGTCTTGAAAGAAAAAGCTTTGTGTTAACACTAAATATTTTGAACAGATGGGTGGATTTGTCCCGGATTCGGTGTGTTAATGCTCTATGGTAGATTCATGAACTGATGAGATTTTGGAGGCCAACACAATAATATGACTGAATTCAAGATGGGTGAAATTTTGCTTGGTTGATAACTTGTAATGGGGTGTATTTGCCCTATTTTTTTAAGCTTTGTTTTCACGATGCTGCATTGGTTTTAAGATAACGCACATAGATTTAATCTAATATAAAGCATACCATCTTTCAAGATAGCTGACCTTTTGTACAAACTCTTGTATGCCAACACTCTATAAGAGGTAGATTAACTGAGACATGTCAAGATCCAAGATTATTTTTATTTGTCCCAAGGGAAATCTGGACAGGAACAGCACCTTTCATTTCTTAGACATTGACAAAAATACCCTCTACCATGCTCTGGTGATGTAACAATTCCTACAGAAAACCTGATTCTACAATATTTCTTGGCTTTACTGACACTTCCATTTAATGACGTTTGGGAGACTTCCCTTTTCGTCGGCATCGACTGCATACTTCTAGTCGTTGGTCAGTTCTATTGCTCTAGGCTGAAAAGGTCTTGCAAAGCATTGGGTTTTCTTGTGCACTGCCAGGCACAAACCCTGCCCCCTTTTTCCAGCTTTCCCTGCTGCGGTTCCCGTCTGATGTGCTTGCCAGATTAAAAGGGGACATGCTCCAGGAATGCAACTAAAATCAATTCTGCAACACGCATAGTCAAATAAACGCCCACAAACCGTTGCAGAGACGCTGCGTTCGTACCTGACCCAGAAAGGAGGAACTCGCAGGAGGGCATTGCTGGGAAACCCTCTGAGCACACATACAGCAGGAGCAGCACATGCAAATGACACGCGCTGGAGCAAACATATGCAAATGACACGTGCACATGCAAAACCTGGCAGGGACACACCCAAGGTGGAATACAGGCAAACAGGGATGCTGAAAGCAACACACACACACACACACAATCGCATGTGTACACACACACACGCAAAATCACATGTGTACACGCACAAAATCACAAGTGCACACACCAAGCAGTTTTAGTTGTGTTTCCACCGCATTTTATTCTGTGCTGTTCTGTGCCGGCTGAAATGACCAATGGTTTACGTGCCATTTCGTCATTTTATTGACAGAGAGTGAAAGCACATGAGAGAGCCGGGACAAGCGGACATGCAGTAAATGACCATGAGGGGAATCGATCTCACGGCGCTGACTCTGTACGGGGCTGACTCTGTACGGGGCTGCCATGGTACAGCGTCTTTAACCGCCACGCCACAGGGCCAGCCCCCAGTGAACCTTTTTTACATAGTGTAGAGTCTTAGTGTAGAGGTATTCACATTCCTCTAGAAGTGTTCGAGCACACACAAACAGGCGTTGTTGTGCAGACATTCCAGCCCAGGAAAACACAATGTTCACTCTACTTAGTTTATTTATTTATTTTCCATTCTCTCTGTCCACACGCGCGCACACACAAACACACACATGCAAACACACAGTGTATGAGTAGTGTTTCAAAGGTCAGAGCACCTGATAAAGGAAGGGGGGGGTTGGAGTTTCTGGGGGGTGCTCTGCAGAAAGTGCCAAGCCAGCACGTTTGGCGAGAAAACACTCCCTCACACAGTGCCGAGAAGAAGTTTCTGTTCAACCGCTTCCCGGCACACAGAAACACACACACAAACAAACACACACACAAACACACTCAACAAAAAGAACAACAACAAAAAAATCAACAGACGCCCCAACAAAAATAATCTCAATTAGATTTATGGCCATTGTCAACGGTGTAAAGTTCACAGACTTGAATTTTTTATTTCGTTTCTTTTTTTACATTTTTTGTGTGAAAGTGGGATGAGAGAGCAGGGACTAGCGGCCGTGCAGTATATGACTGTGAGGGGACGCGATCTCACGGCGCTGCGTACTTGCTCTTAAGCCATAGCATTGTATTAGGGTAGTTTTTTAAAGTATTGTAATGTAAGCATCTTATTACTTTTAAAATGCGGGTAATGGGAGTACGTTACTCATTACAATTTTTAATATCCTGACCGACCTTCGTTCCAAAGAGCTGTTGCACTAGTTGTATGTCCTGCTCCAGCACTAAGCAGTATTGACTTACTGACCCTTTGTGTTTTTTTCCAATTCTTGCTCTTTACACTATGTTCTTTGTTGCACTAGTACCGTAAAAACGATTCAGATCCAGATGTTTCTTTTTTAATATGTCGTCAAAGCCATGCATATTTTTGAGAACGCAAATGAAAGATTCAGTAAACATCAAAAGAAAATGGCAATCAAAAGAAGACAAATCCAAAAATCCTATTCTGTGACTTGTTCATTGACAATGGCAATAAAGATGATTTTGTTTTTAGTTGTGTTTACATCTCTCTCTATGAAAATCTAAGGCAGGGGCAGGAGGTGAGAGAGAGAGTGTAGGGGCCGGCAGAGAGGAGTGGTGGGGGTCCGCTGTGGAGGGGTCTGCAGCAGTCTTTCCAGGATCAGGCTATATTACCAGGCCCTGACCAGACACCCCTGCACATGTGCGCAAACAACTCCGACTCTGGTTTCTAAGAAAAGATCGCCTCTTGTTTTGCCAGCGGCTCCACCTTCAGACAAATCTCACACAGAAACAGAAACACGGTGTAAACACATGCGTCGCGTCGCATAAACACACATGTACGCCTGCACACACAGCATAACGTCATGCATACCATGCAGCGCCTGGAAGGACTTGCATAGCTGCACATACAAATGTCTGGTCACTGAGGTGCACACGGTGGGGCTCTAACGTGGGATGACAAATTACAAAGTAGATTATTTTGATAATTGATTAATCGGCCATCTTTTCTGATGATTAATCGATTAATCTGTTTGATTTTTTCTTTGAAATCGGAACAAATGTCTTTATTCAGGATTGGCTGGAAAAAGGGTGAAGAAGGGGGAGTAGACATGCGGCAAAGATGTCGGGGAGAGGAGGCGAACCCACGATTCTGCGCGCCACACACGCTTCGCAGTGTACTCATTCTTAACAGAGTAGGCTACTGCAGCACACGAAATTGTAATTATTATTAACGTAACATTGTTGATATTTCAAACATTGCAACATATTCAACACATTTAAGCAGAGTAGTGACCAAACAAGGAAACGATTAATCACTCTCGATTAATCGATTATCAAATTAGTTGCCGATTAAGTTAATCGATTAATCAGTCGCAGCTCTATAACAAAGTATTGATAGTTAAGTACTGAGTTGCATTTAAACGTAAAATAATGAAATTATTGTCAATAATTTGTATATTAAAATACAGTAATGAAATTTTCTCATTTTATTCTCAGTGCTAGTGTGAAAGGCGGATGAGAAAGCAGGAACTAGCAGACATGCAGTATATGACCATGAGCTGAAGCGATTTCGGGGCACTGTGTGTGCTGTGACCTAAGCCACAGCAACAAGACCATGTATGGGGCTGGCTTGGAGCAACATTATTTACCCGCTGCACCACATGGTCAGCCCACAGTGATTAAAATCCCCCCTCCCCCCATGTGCTACATGCTCTCACAAGACACGCCCCTATACCCTGCAGCGAACCGCTACAATGCAGCAGACTGTGCAATAACATATTTTCTTCCTGTGATTTCCGTGTGTGCGTGTCTGTTTGTGTGTGTGTGTGTGTTTGTGTGTGTGTGTCTGTTTGTGTGTGAAATGCACGCTAGAGCGACAAACAAGGAGAAAGACAGGCTCCTTGACCTGCATGCCGTCATACTGTAGCAGCCCGCACTCAGAAAAGACAAATCTTATCTCTTGGGCTGCCCTCGGCAGCACCACTCATGGCAATTAGTGCTATAGGCCACGGCATGTGCTCCTCAAACTTTCCTGTCAGAACCATATTTTAGACAAGAAACACAACAGAAGATTAAGAAGCAATTCTTTATTGTAAATTAGAATTATCTTGGCGCTATGGCTCTGTTCGGAGGAGCCCTCCCATTTCCATGAGTATCATGGAAAAGCACTAATTCACAAGAGTAGTTTAAAGAATTTTTCACCCTAGCACGCGGGGTGAGATAGTTCACCCCCAATGAACGGACCCAAGTGACGTGACAAGAGAACATGTCACATCATACACAACATTTTTTTCTTCATCTTGGCTAGGTGGAGCAGGGGAAGGTGGTGGGTAGCAAAACAAGCAGTTTAGGAGCAGGTAGAATTTATAGTGCGTGCTGAAGCTGTCTGGCCATTTGCTAGGGGATAGAGTTAATCAGCTGAGGGGATGCACCTGGATCAATTAGGAATGAATGAAGTGGGGGGGCAGCAAGCTTCTCAAGAGACCAGTGTTGGAAGACCTCAAGGTCCGCGGCAGCTGAAATGGTAGAAGCAGATCAGTTAAATATGAAGGGGGCACGGTGGCAGAGTCGTTATAGTGAGCGTCTCCCAGACCATAGGTCGAGCAGCGCTGTCCGTTCTAATCCCCTCTCCGGCTTAACCCTATCAACATCTCTCAATAAAAAAGAATGAAAAACGGCGCATGCGGCCCCAAAAAATAACAAACAAACAGAACTACAACATGTCAGTGGATATGATGTAATTAAATGGTGTTGACTTGAATTTCAAACTTTTTAAAATTAAAATAACTACTTGATTCAGATTCGTCAGATTTTTGTTTGTAGCGCAAGCTGTGTTTTTCATTCTTTATTGAGAGAGAGATAGTGACAGGATTAAATCGGAAACTGGGATGGAGAGTTGGGGGGCGACATTGCAGAAAAGATGGATTAAAACGGGGAGGGGATTAAAACCCGTGGCACTGCTCGGCCAATGGTCTAGGGGGCACGCTCTATAACCACTCTGCCACGGCGCACCACTGATTTTCTGATCTGATCTCTTACACATACACAGATATGATTATAAATAGACATGGGGCTTTTGTTTTGTCTATGGGACAATATTTATTCCAGAGTGACAATCCAGAAATAAGTAAATTTATAAATATTGGACCGAATCGTCGATCAAAACGGATCGTGACCTTATGAATCAAAATCGTTTCAGGAAATTCAGATTGATCTCCAGTCCTATTCCTTACCAGGAAAAAGTTATTTTAATTGAGTAAATCCGTGCAGCTAGAGTTATAGACATTTGCTCTCTTTGTCCACGACAGACAAACTGCTGGGAACAAAAAGATTTTCAATTACAAACCCATGCTCGGGAGGAGGATGGTGGCAGCACCGGGATACGAGATCCAATTAGAATTTACTAGGGAGGAATACAGAGAGAGAGTGGTATTGAGAGGGAGGATGCCGGAGGGAAGGACAAGACAGGGAGAGAGAAGGAGAGAGAGAGTGGGGGCGATGCGCGGGGAGGAGGGGAGGGGGAAGAGATGTATGTTTTGTCTACCAAGGGCATTTCATCCGCCTGATGCAACGGTGCAGTGTTCCTTGCACACCCACCCCAGTTTTTCCTCCTAGCAACACGGCGGCGGCGGAGGCGGCGCACCCCCCATCACACCACACTTGCCCTAGTAACACACTCCGTGGAGCGCAGCACATGGCAACAGTGGCTCGCCGCGTCCCGCCCTGTCCCATTCACCCGCAGACAGACAGAGAGAGGGAGATCTCAACTCAACTTTTTCACATTTTAATCAAGAGGTTTAGCCATCAATTTTTACGAAACTTTATTTTTTCCATGTTATTTTTCCCAAACTTAGCACCGGCTTTCCCATTTTATTGACATTATATGTGTACACATATACTATTTACATATACTTAATAATAATAATAATAATAATAATAATAATAATAATAATAATAATAATAATAATAATAATAATAATAATAATAATAATAATAATATAAAAATAATACATACTTAATAATCATACATACATTTATGTGAAAGTGTGACGAAAGAGATCAGGGGGGAAGACCTTGCCAAAATGTGGGAGGAGAACTCACGTCGCTGCCCATACTTGTGATTTGTGAACTAAAGTCACAGGCACCATACATGTGCTGAATGCAGGTGTCTTACCGGACGGCGCTACATATCCAGCACTTTACTAAACTTTGGACACACGGAATGTGCTTTATTTTTTGTTCTATTTATCTTCCAAGTGCTTTATACCACCCGTTGTCACATTTAAAAAACATGTAAGATTACGATATGCACTCTATTAATTTTACATTATATTTAAATCCAACTTGTCACACAATCAAATCAAATCAAACTTTATTTGTATAGCTCATATAGCACATAGGAACTCTTGATCCCCAACCTTCCAAAACCTTTAAAACAACCATACCCACATACAAATACAAGAGAACACACAGGCAATGGATTTGTCATTGAAATGATATACATGGCATGGCACCGAGGATGTACAGCAAGA
The DNA here is from genome assembly GCA_900302395.1 of Bregmaceros cantori. Taxonomy (NCBI): domain Eukaryota; kingdom Metazoa; phylum Chordata; class Actinopteri; order Gadiformes; family Bregmacerotidae; genus Bregmaceros; species Bregmaceros cantori. Next base: position 14,297 of record OMKY01255288.1, read on the forward strand.
GGAAACAATGAAACAATGAATCAACAATTTCATGCATTCCAATGATTTAGGGTTTTCGGTGGAAAACGGTGCTCTGTGCCCTGTCGTTGATGCATCATGTGAAATTGGGTGTGGCCTTGTGTAAAAAGAGTTCTGCATCATGCACATTAACAAGTTACATAGAAGTGCAAGTAAGCTCCCAATCCAGGCAAATATTAATGTAATCTAGATACATATTTTAAACTTAGCTGTAAGGGACTACAGTTGCTACATCTGATTCAATAATAATGTGTAATTGGGGTAATACGATGTGACTGTAGTCTTAGTTTAAAGACACTGTGTGCTATCTAAAAACTTTAAAGAAAGTGAGATATCTAAATAACAGTTTACCAGGAATAGGAAATTACACACATTTATATAATAATAGCCATTGTAGCAACTTATACATTTGCATGAAGCAAAACCTCTTTTACAGGAGACCACATTTATAGAGCACCATGTTGCACCAAAACAGGAATTAGGTTAAATCAAAAATCGACCTGTTCCAAGCCAGCCCCATGCATAGTCTTGCTGCTGTGGCTTAGATCACGGCACACACAGCGCCGTGAGATTGCTTCCCATCACAGTCATATACTGTGCGTCCTCTTGTCCCTGCTCTCCCATTCCCCTTTCAGACTAACGCTGTCAATAAAAAGGAGAAAATGGCTCGAACGCACACAAAAAATAACTTTATATATATATTTTTTAAAATCATGGAAATGGAAAAATGCATCACAGTACTGTATAAAAGTAATCTAAATGTGATGAAATGGAATGCATTACTTTAATTTTGAAATATGGTAAGGGAATCACATTTCAAAAGTCATATTCCCAACCGTGGTGGTAGATTGACTCACTCTCGAGTGTTATTGCATACAGCGGCATGTGCTGCATTGCTCAACTATATCCTGTTACTTTGACCTAAATTTGCACCGTAGGTGGGTTTCCCTTCCAATCAACTGTTTCCACCAGTCCCGTCGAAAAACAAACAGCTAACACTTTAATCATTTGCAAGTGTTTTCATTATCACCCAAACATCGGCACCTCTCGTGGAACAACAAATATAAGCTCTTCTTGTTTTGCATGTGTTACTTAATCTGCAGGATGGAAGAGCGAAACAGCAGAGAGAGAGAGAGAGTAGGCGGCAGAAAGGCGTTGGAGAGAGAGAGAGAGAAGGGAGGGGATGTTATTGTCTGGTCTACCAATCACAGCTCAGGGAGGGGATGTTATTGCTGGGGCTGGCCAATCAGACGAGCAGGGAGGGAATGTTATTGTCGGGGCTGGCCAATGAGAGGGACGGGTCCCCCCCAACTCTCCCTAGGGCGCTGCATAAACATGACTGTTGCTGTTGGTAACAGCGATCCGATTGGTCCGGCCGAGGCACAACTTTCTCCGACGTGGTTTGTTGTGGCATGGGGTGCATATGTGCGTGTGTATCAGTGTGTCAGCGTGTGTGAGTGAGTGAGTTGGGGTGGAGGGGGCAGTATGTTTATCAGCTGACGTTGTTTTGCCTCTTATTAACCTTGTTAGTTTTGAGTTATATTTTCAACCTTGTCATGTACACAGTGGGGGAGGGGGGGGGCTTGCACTGTGGAAAGGGATTCTAAAAACTCGCCCTCCTCACAGAACACAACATGCATATGGAAAAACACACACGCACAGACAGGCACACGCAGATGCATATTTCCCCAAGTTGCACAAACATGTTTGTGTGCTTGTGTTGTGCAGCGTGCCACACACAAACACACATTGTACCCAAATGGTGGATACCCACACAGGACTTTCCGGGTGCGGGGGAGGGCGGGTGGAGGAATGGTTGACGCAGTCTGGCCAGGTCGCTGACACCTGTTTTGGTCCCCGCGGGATACGCACACACACACACACGCATGCACACACACACCTGTATCTCTGTATTGATTGCCTGTGTCCTCAAACGTTCATTGACGACTTACCGTTGTTTTCTCCACCGCTGCTTTGATGATTCCTGATAGATTACTAATCAGTAACCTATGGGGATTTGTCTGACACACATCTGCACACCCACACAGACTTGTACGTACAGACACACTCCTGCCCGCACACTTGCACACGCTTGGACGGACACACTTTTGCACACATACTCACACACAAACACTCACACACACTCACACACACTCGGACAGACACACTTCTGCACACATACTCACGCACACACACACTTCGGCGCACACACAAACACACACACACACAAACACACACACACACACACACACAAAACTCACAGATACACGACGGACAGACAGACTTCTGCACACATACTCACACACACACACACACACTTCGGCACATACACACACACACACAAACACACACACTCGGATATAAACACATCTGCACTGCAACACTTAGGCACACACACTGGCACACACATGCTTCTGCACACAAACACACACACGCACACACACACACACATACATACATACGTCTGTATACACACTTCCACACACTTCCACACACTTGAGCACACACACTTCTGCACTCACACACCCACAAACACACACACACACACTTGACATTTGACTTTGAACTTCAAGTATTGTACTTGAAAATGAGTTGATGGGTTTTTAAAGGTTTGCTTTGGACACTGCACCCCATTATAAATGCTTTGTAGCAGGATTAGCCTTAACCTTAACAATCTACTTCAGTTAAAACGTCAAACCTGATTGGTGCCTCCTGTCGGTCACTGACTGGGACCAGCAGGAAAGGAGTATGTATGTAAGTAAAATATATTTATATAGCGCTTTTCACACCCAAGAATGCCGACACTAGGCCTATGCAGCCGTCCTGACTACTAAAGTTGTATCCCTGAAAACAGAAATTCTGCCATTTTGAAAGTGCCGGCCTCCGAAATCTAATCTAATCCCTAGAACATTAACACACCAAATCTGGGACAAATCCATCGATTTGTTCAAAAGTCATCACGCCAATACAAGGGATCTGCCGCGGTGGTGGCATACTCAAAACCATTACATCCCCAATGCTCCGCATTTCGGGTATATAAAATACTCAAACTAGAGTAGAAGAGAAAAGCAGAAAACACAAGTAAAACTAACAGAACAACTGGTGGGAACTATCCATACAGGTCTGTCTTAAAAAGGGAGGCTCTGTAGCTTAGTCGGTAAGACACCCAGCACCAGCACACGTATGGTGTCTGTGAGTTCACAGGCATGGGCTGCAGCGCCACGAGTTCTCCTCGTCTCGCCGACCTTTCTGCAATGTCTCTCACATCCCATTTTTGAAAACTGGTAAAGAAACAGAAAAAAATGACTTTAAAAGGGAGGTTTCTAGCTGCCTATTAAAACAAGTCCCCAGAAAGCGTTAGATGGGTGGGAGGAGCGACACACATTGGTGTATTTATAGATAGAGAGATCTTGGCCTAGCCGGGCAAGAACCCAGAAGAATGTATATGTCCGCCTACGGCTTGCAGCCTTGCATAGGGGCATGCCGGCACAGTCAACAAGCATTCACATGGGGTTGGGTCCGGTATGCCAGGCTAATCTTGGCCAGCAGTGCATTGCATGCGTTGCGATCTCTCCTGTCTCCGTCATCTCTGTTGTACAACAGACACAGTGTATAGAGGGGCATGGTACAGTATGTTTTTGTCAGTGTCTAAGAATTGGAAGGTGCTGTCCATGTCCAAATTGCCCACAAATAAAAATAATTCTGAATCTTGACATGTCTCAGTTAATCTTCCTCTTATTTATGTGCTTTATCTTGAAACCAAAGGACTATTGTAAAAACAAAGCTAAAGAAATTTGGGTCAAA